>VNJS01017111.1:0-12038 GCA_008042575.1 Drosophila watanabei | reverse complement strand
CAAACAACGGCACTTTCTGTCGCCTAAATTTATATTTCTTTGGAAGTACCGATAAGAGCAGTAAAAAAAAAAGCCCAGATAAATACAATGAAAACTGCAAAACAACAAATATACTGCTGATACAAATTTTCCGACAATTATTTGCCTTGATATTTATGCAGAATATTTGTTATTGTGGTCGCCTCGCTGGGTATTTTTAGCAAAGGCGACAAGTTATTTTTAACACTCCATGTTATTTTGGGAGCCATGCTAATGCGCCGCAGACGATAATGACAATGACGGAGTCACTGTCGAGTTGTGGCCATCACTCAGGCCGTCGGGTTGCCACTTCCCACTACTACTGGCCAAAAGCGGTTGCTTTAAGCCATGTAAACAGCAATTAGTGATAAGTCAGAGATAGGAGCTACTTATCAACGAGAAAGTGGGTCTCCCTAGGGAGCAGACACAAGCCTTGAGATTGTTTTCGCCTCGACACTACAACTCATATTGAACGTAACTGATAAGACGCAAATATAGGAATTCGCCACATTTAATGATCAGTTTTTGTTTTTGCACCCGTTTTTAGCTGTTGGTTTAGTCACTTTCACAGCCAGAAACCCCTCTTGATATGATTTGTTGTTTTTCTTTGGCAATATTTCAGATTGCCGGAGAGGCACTAAAGCGGCGACGATAAACATTTGCTTGTTGCTAGGCCACAGCATTTTGGGGACACATTAGTGCAGAGTTATGACCGCGAAAACGTGATATGATAGTCACATGTGAGGATTATCACGTTTTGCGATAATATTGTGTCAATAACAAACATTGATATGGTTTTGGTTTAGGTTCTGACTGTGATGTTGATTGGATAAATTTGGACAATATGCTTTGACTCGCTTGAGTGTAAGTAAATTGGGAACTATACAGCTATTTAGCCTTAATGCATTAATATTTTTTAAGCAGCCTCTTATTTTTTATACTCATTATTAGTAATAATTAGTTATTTAGTATTTATATTATTTCTTGAAAGTTAAGTGGTAATACAAATTTAATTACAAAACTCATTAGCATCTCATTGATACATCTGAATCCTTTGGTTATAATTAAAGTAAACAGTAAGCTAAAGCTTTTCAAACTTTGGACATATGTATACACATCTCTGGCAAAGTTACTGATCAAAACTTGCAATTTTTGAAGATTTTCTATATTTTAATATAATTTTTTTTGTGGTACATAATTATAGTTTCATATTTCAATAAGTTAGTTTAGTTTGTTGTTCAAAGTAAATCAGATCTACATTTCTAAACCTGGAAACAATTCGAAAAATGCTAACTATCCCTATTTTTACTATTAAATATTTGTTCCTAACGTACATCCTATTGGAAAAAACATTTTCAAAATATCCTATAATATATATAAAAGTAACTAACGCAACTAAATTAATTTAAATACATTTTTCTCCGATTTATTTTTATTAGAAGTTAGAGCCATATCCTTTGAAGTGCCTTTTAATCTAAAGGTTGTAGTTTTAAAATTTGTATTATTGAATAGTAGTATATTATCTACTGGATCCTATTGGTGAAATTTGTAATTAAACTTTATTGTAAATGTATAATGTATATAAAAATGTACAAGGATGTAGCTTTCTGTTACTGTGTAATTAGCTACTTATATTACAGGTTCCACTGGATCCTAAATATCTAAATACATTAACATATATCTATCCCCCCTACCGGATATTCTAAAATAAATTCTATTATTCTTAGAAATATAATCGTATAAATTGATGTCTGGGAAAAAGCTATATCGCGAGTACAGAATTCTTGTTTACCGCCTGAAATATCCCCCAGATAAACAAATGTATGCAGAAACATATCTATAGAGCTACTGGGTCAATCCGCCAGACTTGTAGCGCTATCGTCCCGCCAAAAAAGAAATTACCCGAATTTATCGCCCTCGCAGAACTCAGAGCATGTGATACTTCGGCATTGACGTCACTAAGACATTTGCTTTCGTCACTGTTTGTTTGACAGCATTAATACATACATAGCATTGGGACATACATAGCACAGGCAGACATATTTATAGACACTGCTGGTGCTGTCCATTATCCAGGCGGCGGTGCCAGGTGGGCGGCACTTGGCGCCTTGATCTTGGCAAATGGCAGCGCAAATTTGTATATTGTTTGAATGCTTTTGTTTGTCGGATCGGCGATCAAGCGATAACTTCATTACGCCCACTGGCGATCGTTAAAAATCATTTTTTACGCCGCCATAAATTTTTATTTATACCTCGCTGAGCTGCAGTGGCCACAAAGGATAAGCCGGGATCCGCCGATTCGGTGATTCGGGGATTCTGACAAGATAGCGGGACTCTCGCTTTTTGACTTACGTGAGAAAGTTTTACGACATTGACGCAGTTGTCGCAGCTGCTCGCTGGGTGGCGGTGGGTGGTTGGGCCGCAGTAACGGTACTGGCGACACGCTGGGCCCCGGATTGCGGCACGACTTGCGTAAGCAGGTGAAGATGGAGATGGAGGCGGAGACACCGACGGAGGACATGTGGCCCTCAAGACCGCCAGGTATGCAAGGTGCAGCGCTTATCGAACCGAAACGTGCTCGAGCATGTCGTCGAACTTGCCCTCCAATCAGTCACTCGGTCGCTCGGTCGGAGATCCCCCGCCATTAATCTTATCGGTTTCACTCGTCGCGGCACGCGTTAAAGGGGAGTACTTACGCTGTGTACACTGAAACAGAAGGATGCCCTAAAAGGGAAATTATTTAATTTCTTATGTTTTGATAAGGGGACAGTTGTTTAAAAACTTATTTATCCAATGTACTAATATTAGTACGGAATTAGTTGCATTTTAAACACGTCAGCAAATTTCTCTACCAAGCTTTATTGAAACTGAATTTCCAAAGAAAATTAAAATTGTTTGCAAATTTTTATGTTGCTTACCAAGAACTGATAGGACTGTTTAGTTCAGTGAAACAAACGAGACTTCAATGGAAACAATAAATTATTTAATTGTAAAGCTTTTTATGAATTTTAAAGCGAAATGCAATCTCAATTATATTTTCTTCTGTGTAAAAGTAGTGCCCAAGAAGAGAGGCATCACAATTGTGGGTTCTTGTGAAATTCAACGCCCTGGCGCTAATTCCTCTCTAATTTCCTCTCTATAAAAGATATGGCGAGCCATATCAGTGAGAGCTCTCTTACGCGGAGAGCGCTATCAAATTTGCTTTATGGCCGCGATAAACGGCAATTAAATATTGGAGTTCGACCGTACCTGTCTATTTCGCTCTCAATTATAATTGTGGCGCTAATTTCGCACGGACTTGTTTGTGCAAATATTTAACCCGCCGCCGCTGGGGGCGGGGGCTGATGGGGGTGTGGCGTATCGGAAAGTGCAATTGCGTTTTACGCCCGCTTTTATTTAACTGTTATAGCGCACTATGTTTGACTTTCCGATTAGTTTCGCCACCGAAATGTGCGATATGCTCCTGCGCCAGCACGCAGATCATGTGAAAAGCCAGAACGAACCGGTTTGGGTGTGAAATAACTGTCTGGACACCCCAGTGGGTCACTTAATCCAAAGACTTGCTTCAAGCTAAGAGCAAATTACTGGGAAATTATAATGTTTGGGGTCCAATGCCAGGGCCAGGGTCACCTGATAACGATTTCATTAAAAGTCTCCTAGCTCTCTATTTGCTCGGCTACTTTCTCTGGAACCATAAAGGCAATCTCATTCGCGGGGCACGTGCTTCGGGGAAAACGTAAATATTGAAATCCCAGCACATCCAATTACTCAAAACTGCTGGAGCCGCGGGAAGCGTGGCTCCGCAATCTTGGCGCTCTTATCAGCCCGCCAAGCCCACACCAGATTCTGCGGAATCATGCTTAATATTCCTCCACAGCGATTGTGCAATAGCCACCATAAATGTGTTTAGAGTGCCTGGCTAAAGTCTTTATTTGCACGCCGGCATCCCCCGAGATCTCAGCGGGGTAAATTTGTAAAATTTCCCCATTAAAAAAACCCGTTTTCAGCGGCGAAATTCATTCACAAGTCGACGAGCCCTGATTTCCCTCAGGGAAATCACAAAGCGATCGTCAATCAATTGATTGCGCAAAAGTTCAATGTTTTTGGGGGCCAGTTATAGTAAACAAATATGGGACGATTTGATATGATTTGATTACTACTGCTAAGTGCGGAAATTCTGGTCGTTTATCAGTGCTGGGCTGGAGGTTTCCACTGCTAAATGTCGTGTATTTATATCCGAGGTCCCAGTCCCCAAGCCCATGCAGTACGCAGTACGGTTCCCCGTAAGTCCCGACTGATAATTCTACGCCGCATAATCCGACGGATTGGAGCTCAGAGCAGAGATAAGCGTCTGAGCTCTTACGGGGAAATCCGCGCATTTTAATGTTCCACTGAAATCGGCTTCAGCGTAAACACTCTTAATAATAATAATAATATTGTGTGTTTTCAATCTGAGCCGAAGTCAACATGTTTGCCTCCGATCGGGGGTAAGCACATGGTATAAATCGATTTAGGGCGGCTTCCCAATAACTAAATCTTCCGAGATTTACACGTTATCATCTGAAAGAGTGTCCCATGAACTCTGGGGCGGGATTTTCACGCAGGGCCTAGAGCACGCGCTCATGCCAATCACATGAACGACAATTGAGCAGGTCGGCTGAGAGAAGTCGACTTTGTCGCACGGGCCCAAAACTAGTTTGCCAGCAACAGGTTGTAAACGTATCTGTAGTTGTATCTGTATCTGTGTCTGTATCTGTACCCGGGGGTATTCCGAGCGGCATCTGACGTACGCCTCGCATTGAGAATTATGCTAATTTCCAGCTGGCCGGGGCTAGCACCATTCAATATGAATCATATTTACCTTCGACGACATCGCCGCCGGAGGTGAATCTCTGAATCGCTGGAGTTTGCACTCGGCCCAGTCCCGTCCAGTCTGCCTTCGGAATCCAGCCAAGTCACGCTCTTTGGCCAATTCCGTAAATGGGCAAATATGAAGCGGCGATCAGGGTGCAAAGCTTGGCGATCGCATTTGCATGTCGCCAAAAACAAAATATAATGAAATAAAAATAAAACTTCCCCCTTCGGATTCCGAGGCGAAAGCCAAGCGGACAAAGCCGACTTCAATTGTTCAGTCAACGGCCGCATGGCTTGGCATTACTCAACGCGCCATGACTGGGCCAGATTGGATTGGTTTTGGATTGGAGTCGGCATTGGGTACACGTCGAGTTCTTTGGAATTCACGCTGGATGCGAGGCGGCGGGTAAAGTACATCCGATGATTAACGGGGTAACGCCTGCATAACAGCTGGGCGGATAGCAGATCAGCCGCTGTGGCCACACACCCGATAATGAGCCCATATAAACGCTCTCAGACACATTTGTTCTAATCTACTGGGACAATAGTTTGGGCGCTAATTACGGGACATAACCGATTGGGACCTCAATCCGCCTCAAACTGGCTTTCCCCAGCTATTGTGCAACCCCAAGGAGCATCCAAAGCGCAGTTTATGTGATCAGCTTACATTCAATGCCAGGTGGCAAGACAAACACATGATATTACTATATAGTTAATTACTATAATACAGAATATATTCCCTTTTTGTCACGTGAACTTTCTTATCTCTATACGCAAGGCATTTGTAGGGTTTGTATTCTTAAAGCAGGCCATCAGGCAAATATCTAAATAAATATAAAAACAAAATGAATTTAAATTTAAAACTTTAATTTACAATAATAAAGATAGCTACATATTTTTATTCCTTATTGATAAATAGATCCGATAGGAAGGACCAAAATTTTTTCGTCAAGACCTGAAGATGTGAAGTTGGCTTTGAAAACTTTCCTCTTCAATGTTTGTTTATCGAATAAGAAAGCTATAATTATATGACCCGCTTCTAAAACCATTATACATATGTACCTTTCACACAAAGTAGCTAAAAAACCCCTTCCTTGTTCAGCGTGAACAACATTCTCATTTTGTATAATTAATTTTTACTCCAAACCATTATTAATTAATCTCTTTTAGATGGAAAGTTTGTTCGCATCTTTTTCCCCAAAAAAATCGTGTCCAGACATTCCGCCGAACTGACCTATGTCTTGACCATTAAAAGTGCCATGTTAATAGTCCTAATCAGTGGCAAGCTTTTTTCCAGTGATTTTCCCACGGCACGAGCTAGTCGCATGCTCCTCTCACCAAGTCGCAAACCTATCTTTTGTCTCCTCTGTCCATTAAACTGACATTGTGCGATGTCTGGCGTTGATTAACATTCGTCTGCCTAACATAGTTAAGTCAATTGCCATGATGGAGGACGTGTTCCGATATAATGTGGTCAGGATGGGCGTGTATCGTAGTCTGGGAATCGTTGAATATGAAATTTGCATATTGGCTTCCTAATTTAATTAGCTTTTAATTATTTTGCACTTCAACTTTAACATTGAGGCTAGTCTTTAGAGGTAGAAACTTTGTAGTTTCTATTTGTTTTAGCTTTTATAGAGTTAGCGCTTTGAATATATACGCTTCGATAACTGGTTACGGCGATATCGAGTTTTGCAAGTTTTAGTCTGCAATTATTATTTAGGAAGTCCTAAAAATAAATACAATTTGTTTGTTCCATTGAAAATTATCAAGTGTTACTGGCAGTGTAAAAGTTAAACCGATTTTTATGATACCCCCTTTAGACGTCTGATAGTTCATTTCACCATGTGGGACAATTTTGACAACGATTTCAATTTTGCTCTGCATAAGCATGACCTACAATTTGAAGTGCCTTTGCACTGATCGGTGATTATAGCAAATTAGATGGTAAACTTTAGCAATATATTACCTGAAAGGTGAACACAGCTGCATGCGAAGATTGGGCACGCGCTGGTATCTTATGAAACAGATCTCTTGGGACTTATTAGTCCCGAGTTCAGACTCTTTCTTCCAGTTCTGCGTGTCCCAGGTTCCGAGAATTCCATTGATAAGCGACCCACATACATATATATGCAGGGCACGCTTGCCGGGGAAACCCGGGGCTTTGTTATTTTGTTTTTGTGCCAGTTATGCAAAGATTGATGAGTCGGCTGCAGTTCCATATCCGAGGGATTTGCCCCCATTGACGTCAAAGAAGAATTGCTAAAAGACCGATAGGAATGGGCTTCAATGGTTGGATAAATAACAAGACAGAGAGAGTTTGGGTTTTTTTTATATAATTTTATTTTCTGATATTTTTTTGATGCAAAAAAATCTTTTAAATTTAATTTTTAGCTTAAAATTAAATAACAATTTTTCAGTTGTTCTTTTTTTGTGTTTTTTGTTTTTGTTTTACATTTTGATTGGGGAAAAGCTAACATAACAAAACTTTAAATGCTACACGCAATTCCGGCGTACTTCGCTGCTCTCCTCTAAAGGGTAATTTACAATTTACGGCGTACAGAATAATTGTCATTATCAGCAAATTTGCGCGTCGCTTAAGGCGAACAAATTATACAAAGGCAAATTGCGTATACGTAGTGTGTGTCAGGCGGCAGCTGGTCACGCGCCCCTCTGTGTGAGTGAGATGCTGCATGCTGATGGTGTTGGTGATGGTGTTGGTGTGTGGTGTCTGTGTGCAACTTCCGCGGGTATCTCGACTGCAGGTTCCACAACCCGAAGGTCGCCTTTCAGTTTCGATTATCCGCCAAGGCGCTGCTGCTGCTGCTGCTCCTCCCTCTATGCGCGTACCGTTAGTTAGGGCACACGCTATATATATATCCTATACATATATGTATATACGGGGCGACCCCTCATCGTCGGTTTCCCGTCGGGAACTCTCCAAGACGTTCGGGTGCATCAACCCCAGCAACTGGTTTCTGGATACTGGTTGCTCCTCGTTGTGTTTTTAGCTGGTTTCAAACTCGGCTGGCCCACTGTGCTCGGGGCCTGTTCAATTGAAGGCGGCGGCGACGGCGGCGTCTACACGGCGGGCAGCTGCACAATGGGATGCTGGGGGGCGTCCCAGTGGGCCTCGCAGTAGTCGACCAGCTGGCTCTCGGCCTTGGTCAGCTGCTCCTCGTCGGCAGAGTCGGCGGAGTCCCAGACCTTCTGGACCAGGCAGCACGACTCGACGGTCTCCTGGCCGAGAATGCGGCTCAGCTTGGTGGCGTCGTCCACCTTGATCACATAGATGTCGTTCTCGTAGCAGAAGGCCTCCAGCAGCACCTCGTGCATGTGGGTGGCGGAGTCTCCGTCCTTGGGCACGGCCATCAGGCAGAAGAGCGAGCCCTCCGGTGACTTGGAGAGCACGTTGATGGCGGCGGACAGGCCCACGATCACCCGGGACTCGCTGTGAGCCCGGCGCAGGGCCGCCTTCACGGTGCGCCCGATGGGGGCGCACTCCATGGCCAGATCGATGTCCAGCTCCAGTTCGAGCTCGCGGTCCAGTTGGTGCATGGTGCAGGTATCCTCGACGACCATTTTGTTGTTATAATCCAGGGGTTTGGGGTGGTTTGGTTTTTGATTAATTTTCGAGCTGTTAGCTTCGACTTGGCTTGACACTGTTTCTGTGCTTATTGTTGTTGCTTGTATGTATGTGGCTTTTCGCACTTTTTTGTGGCTGGCACTGATTTGCGTGGCTTGCGATTAACTTTTGATTATGAAATTCTTTCCGCGCTTGGCGTTCCGCTGTATTCCGTCCGCGATCTTTCAATTTTGAGTGGCAATTTCACAATGAATGCCGCCAGCTGGGGAGCGAGCGCTTTTATAGCCGCGCTCTCCGCCGCCTCGCAGCTCCACTGAATTTCATCAGAAACGCGGGAGCGCGGCTCCCCAGAGAGCTTTTGCCGCGGGGGCGCGCTATTCGACGGCGCTCTTTTTCGCTGTGCTCAGCGATTTTGGGTTTTTTGCCGCTCTTTTGTGTTTATTTTTTTCGCCCGAAAAGATTTCCGTTCATTTGGAGGCAATTAGCGGGTCTTGGGGTTCCTTTCCATGGGTTGCAACTGCAGTTCGTTGGATTTTCGGCGTCTTTTAATCGAGGTCGTGCAACTCGGCGGGCTCTCCCACGCCAGGCACTCACACAGCCGTGAGTGCTATATATATAATGTATATCTGTGTTAAATTGAAAAAAGTGTGAAAGTGGCTCCCTTAAGTTAAGAGTCAAAATTTTTATTATCTTTCGCTGGAAAAAACATGTGCAAACACGTTTTGTCCGAAGCGAGCCAAAATTTAATCATCGCATTTCGCACAAAGTGTTACGCGTCCGTCAATAAATTTCACTCGAACGGTTTTCCTTAATTTTCCGCTAAGAGCTCTTCGGGGGAATCTTATGAATGGACCAATTAACCCATTGTGAGACAAGGTGACACAAATATGCACCTCTGCTGATTTTCTAATAACGTGATTATTATTACTTTATCTAAAGTAGGATTTTTATTTATTATTTCAAACCTTAAACGTATAATAACCCTGCTTATTAGCTCTACTTTAAATATTATTTAAAGTAATTTTTATTATAATTAATTTTCCATTTCCCATAAAGGGTTAAGATTGGCCGGCTGCCAACAGATGATCAACAGGTCCTGAGCAAGTAATTCTTAGTTGACCGACCAACGCGGCGTATACTTGATGGCCGGGCAGACGGGCGTATGATTAACGAACGACCTTACTTAACGAAATCGAAATGGATTCGCCGTAATTTTATTTCTGTGAACGGAGGCCCCTTCCGAATATATATATTTTTGGGATTTTTCCCAGACACTTGGACAAACAGAATCGAACTCCCTGAGCCCCCGAGCACAATGGAGGCTGCTGCTAATCAATTTATCGCGTTGCTCCATTATTATTATTATTATTATTAAACACCGCCATTTACGCCAGCACGTGTGAACGTGTCGATATCGGGAGCTGCGATTTCTTGTCGAATTTTATCAATTGAACCTCGCTGAGGAAACTACGCCATTCGGGTTCGAGGTTTCCCCCGAACTCCCCCTACTTCTCGATGCATTTTCAGTGATTAATTACTTTCGATATGGATTTTATTTTGATGCGCAAAGCATAATTTGGCGAATTTGGGGTCTCTGCAAAACACTCACATTGTGTCGGACCACCTGAGCTATAAATAGCACCTGCCCAAAGACACGTACTCGATACGATATGAGTGATACTCGGTAGTTTACGCTTTTGTGGGTTGAACAAACTGCTGAACAAGCAGAGCGAATGAAAACAATAACATTTCGGGGAGGGTAGCTCGATATTTTAGTGGAAAGCAATATAATTAAGAACAAATTAAGTGCAAAATATAATATTGTTATATTTGTTATTTATATAATTTTTGTTATATATATATTTGTTATATATATAAACCTTACGGATTCTTTTTGGTTAATAAAAACCATTAGCAAATAACAAATCTGTGATGTAATGCAAGATAATCTTTCGAGGCTTATAATATCTTAATATCTAATTTTAAAAGCTACTTGGTTCAAGATAGGAATAAGTTAGTAAGTTATTAAAACCCCTTATTAAATTGTGCAACAAACCCCGAAGCAGCTGTACTTGTAAGCCCCGAAAATCGCCACAAATATCGCCCGATTTATTCCCACTGAAATTGAATTTCACACAACATTGCAAATATTCTGCAAAAGTTTAACGAACTTCCTGAAAGGGGAGAACAACAAGTGTTGAAATTCAAATTGGTAAAAAAAACACATAATAATAAGTTGAAAAACAGCAAAAATATGAAATCAATGAACCTCCCAAAGCCAAAACTGTTGAGTTGGAAGAATCCCATTTGACATATGTAAACAGATTTAAATATATTTCACTACCCATCCAGCTCCCCGCCAATTACTGACCTATGCGGGGCCCCGAAAACATAAACAATTGTCGTAAACAATTCGATCAGAGGGTAGAAGTGCAACAAAGGGGAAACTGCCGACTCAGACCACAATTTGCGCGCCAAATTCGCCTCGAAAGTGGCCAATGAACCTGCTCTAAGAGTTCCCCCGGGGGAAGAGGTGCCCTAATAGGGGGTTTCAAGCTAGATTGGGCATGTCACATTCTTCGGAAAGGTCAGGTTATCATGGGATATCATTCCATAGTAAATTCTGTAATTAGATTACTTAGCTTGATTGTTTATGTAAATAATACTAATGGTTCTATTGATATGCAGTATGGTAAATTACAAGGCATTTACAATTTCATAAGTTTAATTAAAGACCATAAAATAAGGAACTTATTGTGTTAGGAATATTCATTTCACAATAAACAGAAATCCCTGTGTGACGGCTTTTCAAGACTTTATAGAGTGTAATGCCCCGGTTTCCTGATGTTACAGCAAACGTGAGAATATGGGTTTTTCGTGTAGGTCAATCCGGACGTCACAATCGCATATTATTATTATAATGAATTTCAGATATTTTTAGCCTTTTTCGATGTACAGCCTGGCAGCACTATCCCCATACCATGCCACCGTGTAATGTGTGCAACATGCCCTCGGCACATGGGCTGGTGCAAGTGGCAATGCGAGTGGGATATTGGTGATCGGTGCGTGGATATGGATGGGTGCGGATGCCCATCTGCTGAGTCACGATAGCATAGCACTAAACTGGCCCGATCCAAGCTTCAAGAGACGACGTGAGTCAAAGCCGAAAGAGAGTGCGAACTGGTTTCAAGAGTTTCCCCGAAAAAGCGTTTGCATTGAGCCGCATTCGGCTTTCAAAGCCAGTCCAAAGTCCACACCTGTCCTACCTGCACTTGATCACCAACTGTCGCCAGTTGCCGGCCAAAGTGTATATACTATGTATACTATGTACACTAGTGGTCAAAGAAATAAGTACACAACACATGAGGCTTGTTTCAAGCCTCGTAAAAATTTTTTTAATAAACTTAATGGAAAAATTCAATTTGTTTTAGCTTTCGGGCTTATCCTAGATAATAAAAATATATATCAAAAGTATTCTTCATTTCAAATTTAAAGACAGTGACCGATTTTATCAAAAAACCCAAAATTGGGTTGGCCAAAATAATAAGTACACTTGTGATTAAAATAAATTTAAAAGGAT
>VNJS01017106.1:0-24687 GCA_008042575.1 Drosophila watanabei | reverse complement strand
AGGGGCCATGCTAATCTTCTCTGTATCGTTCCAATTTTAGTATATGTTCTGCCGAAGCAAGAACGAAGTTTAAAGGGAAATTTCGCTATTTATATGAACACTACGCGGAAAACGGACTTGGGAATTATAAGAGACAGTGTGCGATGGCAAAGCGCCCTCTGGTGTTGATGTTTCTTATTTTACATAGCTCTGTAGATGTCGTTTATATGTAAGTAAAATGTAAAATATATGTAAAATGGAGTTTGTTGCCCTATGTATTTTGTAATTATTAAAATAACAATTAAAACTTTGAAAGGTCTTTTTAAAAATGTATTTTTCTAATGCAAAATGTAAATTTTATATATTTCTTAATGACAATATGTTTAATTTCAATTAATTTTAGGTGAATAAATCCGTTTTAATAAAAATCAGTAATTCAGACTCGTATTTATAATGTACTTATATCGGTACCTAAAATTTAAATAATATGTTATATATATAAAATTAAAAATGTCTTCAATAAGTTTTTTTTTCAATGCTAAATATAAAAATAAATACCGAAGAAATGTTTGATTTTAATTAATTTTGAATAATAAATCAATAAAAATAAAAATAAGTATTTTAAATACTTATTTATTATGTATTTTTGTATTACATTTTACTTTTTGTTGGAGAAAATCTCAGAAAGTAAACTAAAAATGATAATTCAANATTATGAAATACATACCAAATTGAATACATATTAAAGAAATATAATAAACAATGGCGAAAGCAGAAAAAAAACCCATCTGGAGTTGTCCTTTTTCCATTTTCAGGTTGACAAAAAAATGTGGAACGCTTCACGATTTTGCGTGTCATCCTTGCGCAGGGGCCATGCTAATCTTCTCTGTATCGTTCCAATTTTAGTATATGTTCTGCCGAAGCAAGAACGAAGTTTAAAGGGAAATTTCGCTATTTATATGAACACTACGCGGAAAACGGACTTGGGAATTATAAGAGACAGTGTGCGATGGCAAAGCGCCCTCTGGTGTTGATGTTTCTTATTTTACATAGCTCTGTAGATGTCGTTTATATGTAAGTAAAATGTAAAATATATGTAAAATGGAGTTTGTTGCCCTATGTATTTTGTAATTATTAAAATAACAATTAAAACTTTGAAAGGTCTTTTTAAAAATGTATTTTTCTAATGCAAAATGTAAATTTTATATATTTCTTAATGACAATATGTTTAATTTCAATTAATTTTAGGTGAATAAATCCGTTTTAATAAAAATCAGTAATTCAGACTCGTATTTATAATGTACTTATATCGGTACCTAAAATTTAAATAATATGTTATATATATAAAATTAAAAATGTCTTCAATAAGTTTTTTTTTCAATGCTAAATATAAAAATAAATACCGAAGAAATGTTTGATTTTAATTAATTTTGAATAATAAATCAATAAAAATAAAAATAAGTATTTTAAATACTTATTTATTATGTATTTTTGTATTACATTTTACTTTTTGTTGGAGAAAATCTCAGAAAGTAAACTAAAAATGATAATTCAAATCGGCTTTGACTTGAAAGGGCAGCATCTTAAATATATTTATATATATTTTAACTTAACACTGAATATGCCTTGAATAAATAAACATATATATTCATATTCAGGTATGACAAAAAAATGTGGAACGCTTCACGATTTTGCGTGTCATCCTTGCGCAGGGGCCATGCTAATCTTCTCTGTATCGTTCCAATTTTAGTATATGTTCTGCCGAAGCAAGAACGAAGTTCTATAAAGTTTTTCCTTATTTATATCGCACTCTGGCGGAAAACCCACTTGGGAATCATAAGGGTGTGTCTGGAATTTTTCCGATCAGTTTGAGGTTGCCCAGCGTAAAGGCTGCTGATCTTTCTCAAAATATAAAAAATTAATGCAACATTAGAATCTAGTTATACTTATGTGATTATTGCGACAACTCACTGTAATTTTTAATAAAAAAACCACTTCAATTTTGTTGAAAACACAGTTCGTTTTATTCGACTACGATAAATTGATAGTTTTAAATATAGAGGCACGACTAAGAGAGTTTTGTTTGGGTTTTGGTTAGGGGTTTTAGAGACCAACCAAAGTTATACCAAATAAATTATACATATAACAAATACAAAAGACTTTAAGTGCGATTGGTAAAAAAGTGTTAAGTTGTTCTTGAGTTGATTGTGCTTAAATGAGACTCGGACTTCGTTTCCCTTTGATTTCCTCACTCGTGTCGCATCTCGGGCTGCAAGTCGAACCAGGAATTCAATCCCGACTGCGTGGTAATCTCAGCATCATCCAGAGGTATTTTCAGCTACAAAATAAATTAAATCAAATTTTAAAAAAATATATAGTTAGGAGGTGGAAGAAAGAGCAAAAAAAATGTGGAACGCTTCACGATTTTGCGTGTCATCCTTGCGCAGGGGCCATGCTAATCTTCTCTGTATCGTTCCAATTTTAGTATATGTTCTGCCGAAGCAAGAACGAAGTTCTATAAAGTTTTTCCTTATTTATATCGCACTCTGGCGGAAAACCCACTTGGGAATCATAAGGGTGTGTCTGGAATTTTTCCGATCAGTTTGAGGTTGCCCAGCGTAAAGGCTGCTGATCTTTCTCAAAATATAAAAAATTAATGCAACATTAGAATCTAGTTATACTTATGTGATTATTGCGACAACTCACTGTAATTTTTAATAAAAAAACCACTTCAATTTTGTTGAAAACACAGTTCGTTTTATTCGACTACGATAAATTGATAGTTTTAAATATAGAGGCACGACTAAGAGAGTTTTGTTTGGGTTTTGGTTAGGGGTTTTAGAGACCAACCAAAGTTATACCAAATAAATTATACATATAACAAATACAAAAGACTTTAAGTGCGATTGGTAAAAAAGTGTTAAGTTGTTCTTGAGTTGATTGTGCTTAAATGAGACTCGGACTTCGTTTCCCTTTGATTTCCTCACTCGTGTCGCATCTCGGGCTGCAAGTCGAACCAGGAATTCAATCCCGACTGCGTGGTAATCTCAGCATCATCCAGAGGTATTTTCAGCTACAAAATAAATTAAATCAAATTTTAAAAAAATATATAGTTAGGAGGTGGAAGAAAGAGCAAAAAAAATGTGGAACGCTTCACGATTTTGCGTGTCATCCTTGCGCAGGGGCCATGCTAATCTTCTCTGTATCGTTCCAATTTTAGTATATGTTCTGCCGAAGCAAGAACGAAGTTCAAGGAAAAAATTCCCTATTTATATGAACTTATCGCGGAATATGCACTTGAGAATCATAAGAACGCGCCTGCTTGCTTTCTACCTAAGATTAGGGTGGTTTTCCAGGCTGAGGGTTGGTCTACTCACCATGCCAATGATGGGACTGCCGCCGGATAGGAAACCCTTCTGCGTGCAGACCGTCACCTCGAGTTCCGTCTGCCTGAGCTCGGCTATGGAAATCAGGTACTCAAAGGAGGCATCGTAAACAGGATTGCAATTGTCCTTAATCACGCCCGTCTTGCGCTTGGACTCCTTGCTGCGACCAGGCAGCAGGTAGAGCTTCACATACGGATCGGGGATGTTGCTGGGATCACGCAGCGGAATCTTCATGATCTTGTGAATAGTTACGTCCAATTTCTGGCGCTGGGCACTGTAGCGGATCGAGAGCTGGATGCGTCCCAGGTTATGTTCGCCGGCGGACGAGGTAGAGTCGGGGAAGCGGTGGGTCAGCACAGAGGCGGCCAGCTCACTGATGGGCTTCTCACTGGAAGTGGAGGCGGAAAGAGCCGGCGAGATTTTTTTGACTGCCACTGCAGGATCCTCTTCGCTGATCGGTGACTCAGCGGAGAGACGTTTGCTGGGAGCCTGAGGATCCTAATGGAGAAAATACTTACTATATTTTGTGTAATAGGTTTATGATTCCTGACCAACCTTAAATGTAGGAGGTGTTACCACTGCCACCTCTGGTGTCTTCACAGAACTGCTTCGGGTAATGGCTGCCACTTGTTCTAAAGCATCCGATTCCTTGTCAATCTCACCGGGTTTTAGAATCCTCAGTGAGAGCGACATGTAGAGCTTTGATTCCGGTCCAGATTTCTGCAGCTGGAATGGCTGCTGGATCACCTCCATGTTGAACTGCTTGAGCAAGGTGCTCAGCGTGTAGGTATACTGGCCAATGTCGTTTCCGGTCTTCTGGTCATAGATCTTGATGTTCAGACTCTCGTTATCAGGATTGCTGACCAGGAAGGTGAAGCCCTGCTCCCAAACCGGGGAATCATCGCGCATTATCATGGCCGTCTGCTGCTTCTGTTTATTGACGCTGCACACCAGGTAGGGATCGGGTTTGGAGCTAGAACGGGCTTGCTGGGAAGGGAGATTGATTTTGAATAATATATATTTAAATAATAATATTTAGACCCACCTTCAAGTGCCTTGCAGAGTCAATAAAGACGCTAAGAACAGCAGAGCTCATGGAGGTCACACGGAGAAGCTGCGTTTCCAGCAGGATCTGTTGCAGATCGTTGGGATCGGCGGTGAGTTTGTACCACTGCAGACGGACATGAAGAAGTCCATGCTTGGCATCTTCCAAGGTAAGCCACTGCAGTAGAAAATATTAAGGATTTAGTAAAGAGTTCAAAAAGTTCATTAACCAAATTAATACTTACACTATCCACGACGCCCTTTTTGATTACGCTGGCAATGTCGATGCTGGCTCTGTTTTTAAGGAAAATAAATAAATAAAGTTAGTTAAATGGAAACCTTAATGTTATTTAATAAAAATAAAAACAATAAGTAATTGGTTAACTTTATAGCAGGGGTCATGGGTCAGGGAGCCCCTGCCAAATCAAGCCGTTTCTGAGGTCTTTTTCCCCATTTATTCGTGTACAGAGTTCTTGGGTTAAAGTGTCTCAAATCTGTTCGTGTTCAATCTATCAATCAATCAATCATTTAATGGTTGCCTAACCTGCCAAGCGACTCATCATCACTAGTGCGGTCCCAGTCAAAGAGTCTGAGCACGAGTATCGCATGCTGCGAGACCTCGACCACGGCCTTTACAGGTACGTAATAATTCCAATCATCGTTCGAACCAAAAGCGAAGGTAAAAGACATTTTTGCATTATTAGTGGGTTAATTCCAGCGCAAATCCAAAAACTCTACGGACTCAATTAAAGGGTAGTTATTTACAGGTTCTCGAACTAACTACTATCATGCATTCTGGTGGTTCTTTGTTTATTTAAAGATGTGTGTCTCTGTGGTTCAAGGTGCTCCAGCATTGGCTTGTGTTTCAAAATCGGTGTGTCAAAGGGCATGCAAAGGGGTTCTCAAGGGTCAATTAGTGGCAAAAGTCAAGGGTATTGTGAGTGCGATGAGAGTATTGTGGATAAAACGGTTTGGGGAAAAATTTGTTTTATTGGAAAATATAGTAAATAGTTAAAAAATTTGTATATCAAAGAATTTAAGTAGTGAATAAATTACTCAAAAAATGTTTAAAGCCATTTATTAAAATGTAAGATAGGTTACTTTACGATTATATTATTTTTTATATTTGTTTGAGGGTTTTTTATTTCAATAAACATTATGAAATGTATTAAGAATGTTCAAAATATTATTTGATATTTAATTCAATAATAAATACAACTTTAATGAACTCGCTTTAAGGAATAAAGCGGGTTTCATAAAAGTTTACTACTTTAATAAATTTAAACCCAAAAGGATCTATTTTCTACAAATTCTAAAGCTTTTTAATTAATCGTTTTAGCAAAATCCTTTCAAAATCCAATCAAATACAAATAAACAAAATCCAAGAAATATTTGGTAATCGAATCAATGAAAATTGGGTCACATCTGTGCATTTTCCCCCCACAAATTTCCCAACGGAAACCGCGCATCGCTTGATATCTCATCACACCGAGGTGTTGTTGTTCACGCAAGTGCTTGCTTGTTAGTAAATTCATTCAGAACATAAATAAAAGTCAAGACACTCTAAAAAAAAGGAAGAAGAAAAAAAAAGGAAACAAAGAAAAAACAAACGAATCGTGAATGCAGTTTCATGCGGCAATACAACCTGCCCAATACATCATCGCTCTGTACACCTGGCATTGTCTGATCATAGTCCCACAAAGAAAACCCAATATAGTGGCCTATGGTGGTAAAAATACACGCCTAGAAGAACAAATGTGTGAGTGTTTTGGGTGGTAGAAAATATATATAGAGAGAGTATATAGAGCAGAGCGCAACGGAACAGAATCGAGGATATAGTCTGTCATGCAAAAGGACTCTCAGTTCAATCAACAAACATTACTCACACGACGCGTTGAAAGTGGAATGTGGGGTTTGTAAGGTGGTGCAGGTGGTTGGTGGGTTGGTTTGTTTGTGGTTTTTAACTCAACAAAAAATTTAACAAAAATGAAAATGAAAATACTTTGCTTACCTGCCAAGGTTTTCATCTTTCTTGGAATCATCCGAGTCCTTCAATTGTATCTCGACAAATTGACCCATTTCAATGAAAACTGTTGCCTGTTTGCGTTCAGGCGCCAAACAAAGTAAGTAAATCGCGTGATAAAAGAATGAAAGAAATCAAAATGGAAATAACCGAAAGGCAAAACAACGAGAACTATGCAATATAATAATATCGGTGGACTTGTGTTGGGTTTGTAGCATGCAGAGCAATCGATCGACAACAACAGCAGACTACATTAAGCAACGCAACAAGCTTGGATTCGGGGGAATCCCCGCAAGCAGCCTTCGCAGAATACGCACCTCGCACCAGTAATCCCACTTGGGATTCACATTGTTGTCTATGATCTGGGTCTTGAATTCCTGGGCGCCCACATTAATGATGGCATATGGATCGGACTTGCCCTTACCCAGCACACTGATGTCCTTCTTCATGAGGTCCTTGGCCTCCACCACATGAATGCGAAGGATGCCCTGTGTAAATTAAATATTAATTTAAAAATCTTAATTAATTTTTTTTATGTATAATAACCCACCTCCGGTTCAGGCATCTTCAAAGCCACCGCTGACACCTCTTCACTCAAAGAGATGGGCAGCTTGTTGGGCAACACCATCACATTGCCAATCTGCTCCACAATGATCCTTCGCAGCAGATCGCTCAGTCCCGGCATGTCCATAAAGTCAATCACACCCACCAAATTGAAATCAATATTCGGATTGTTTAGGAAAAAGATCTGAAGACCTCCCACCAGGGGCATTGACCTAATCAAAGGCTTCATCACCACACGCACCCATCCATGAATCTGGAAGTCCTTGATGCCACCCTTCATGCCGCCCAAATAGAAGTTGATGTCACAGTCGCTGGCATAGAACAAATCCAGGTCCATTATGATCTCATTCCTGTCCACATTCTTGTCGTAGATCTTCACTCCACCGATGCGAGGTGGAATGGTGCCCAGGATAATGCGATCAAAGCGAAAGCCATTCATTTTGTAATTGGCCAAAGCCAAGGCCACATTGGGCTCAATGGTTTCCTTGACCAAAGTGCGAGCAAAGTGATTGGCATTGGGCCAGACTTGTTTAAGGATCTAAAACAATATTAAATATATTAAAAACTTATATAAATGTATCTTTAGGTTAAGGTTTACCTTATTCAGCCACTCGCAACGCTCTACATCCGGAAAGTACACCCAAGCGGGTAATTCATCAATTCTGGCCAGGATCACATCTTTTTCAGAGGCCAAAGCCGATGCCTTGGCTATATCCCTCTTCTTCTCCGACGTCTTGGCCAACTGGTCACGAGCCACCGAGAGGATGACGGGTGCTATCAGCCAGGCCACCGACCAGCCCATGTAGCCCACCAGATAGATGGAGCCCACAATGGCCACCTTCTTGCCAACCGTGTAGAAGATGGAGAAGATGCTGTTATCATCGCTGGCGGGCTTTGTGGCCACTGTGGTGGCCTCCGTTGGTGTATTATTGCCATTGCCAAGGCCATTGGCATTGCCTGTTGGCGTGGCAGGTGCCGCCGACACTGGGGATTCGGTCATATTTTTTTTGGTCTCCACCAGGGGCACAAAGGGTTCGGCCTCAGTGGGGTTGGGCGGGTCCACGAACTCAGCCAAGGGCACCGACGTGGCGTTATCGCTAGAAAATATGAATAAATATAATTATAAAAATGTGTTTACCGGATTCTTTTCGATTGTAAAGCTTGCTAAGCGAGTCACAAGCAGCTGACTCATTAGCGTTTGCCGGCTAAGATGCCGGCGTCGAAGCCATCACAATGATGATGTCATACTATAAGCTAGAAATGTGATCTTGGAATGCCTCTCCGGCTCTCTATATAGCATATAGTTTGTCGTACACAATAACATCTATGAACACTTCTCGCCCATTTTGTTGTCGGTCGGTTTGTGTTTGCGTATCTTAATTTCTTTAATAGAGTCTCGCATTGCTCATACGCCGTGTGGGTGGGGTGGGGTAAATTGACACAGTTTTACGATGGCGGTGCTCTCACCTCTCACCACCCACCGCGTTACCTGTTGAGTGGATACACAAAATAGCTTTCATTTCCATCAGGGGTAGCACAACTTTGTTGAGAAGTTTGTGGGCCATAAAAGAAAGGGAAGCTTAAGGGTATTGGAAAACATATATTCCAAGGTTTGTAATGATGGAATCTAACTGGAAAATGTGTTCTAGTTTTGGATTCTACCATAATTATTTGGAATTTTAAAGTTTTACTTTTAAAAACCCCCGACTAAACCTTAATAAATAACAGAATTATTTAACTTTAATCTGTTTACTTTTATTTTTACAGAGTTTTTAAAGTGTATTTATATCGTTTCCATAAAACTGTTCCTTTATTTCGGCTTCTCTTTTAATTATTCAACGCTTTAGCAGCTGTTGACTTTATTCAAATTTCCCAGAATATTTCTCATTGTTTACCTTGCGCTCTCGCTTTTCTTTATTTTCTTTTTCTTTTTTTTTTGTGTTTTGCGGTGACTTTGGGGACTCATTATAATATAGCCGTAATTTTCTTTTAGCCGGGCACACACACACACATTCACATTTTATGTGTAACCTTGACTTGAATAATCTGCCAAACCAAACTTTCCAGGAGATTTACAACCTCAGCGCTTTACACTTTTTCACGCTTTGTTTGTTGTGAACAACAAAGGGAGAGACCAGAAAATTTGCACAAAGCTGAATTCTTGGAGTGGCTAAACAGGGGGGCGGGGGAGGAGGAGGATTCCCTCTAAAAGAGGATGGAAGCTCCAGTTACAAGCTGCGCTAATTTCGAGAGTTGCCAACATTCAACCTTAACTGTTGCACAGTGAGAAATTTAATTAAATTAGTATATTTCTTAAGATGAAATTATTTAAAATTAAACTGTGTAAAATAAATCTCTTAAATGGATGATCTTGAAATAAATTTATATTAAATATAGGAGCAACTTTTAAACGCCCAATATGGATTAACTTTATAAATGTCTATAAACAATCGTAAAACATTCGTAAAATGAACCATTTAAATTCATAATTTTGTTAATAAATTTATAAAATTAAAGTGGCAACTTTTAAAAGCCTAATATATATGGGAATTAATTATAAATATCAAAAAGCTTTCTTAAAACATGTGTAAAATTAACTTCTTGTTAATAAATTTATAAAATTAAAGGTGCAACGTGTGAACGTGAACGTGTTTTACCATTATAAATATTCATAAACATTCGTAAAATGAACTTCTTAAAAAGATGATTTTGTTAGTACATTTTTATAATTAAAGGAGCAACTTTTAAATGCCTAATGTGTAATACATTTTAACTTAATAAAAACTTTATAAACTTTATCCATAAAAATTTGTAAAACATTCGTATAATGAACTTCTTTGAAAATATATTTTTTAGGATGTTTTCTAAAGACATATTATTATATACAAATTATTTACAGTGCGTCAGTTGGTGGCCCTTTGGGGAATTGTTACGTTTTGTTCCGTTCTGAGCTGCTGGGCACCTGTTGAATGGCCCCCCTCCCCTCAGCCCCATCGAAAAAGGCAACCGAAATACATTCCACTTGGAGGGAGCGGGGAAACGAGAGTGAGAGTGAGCTGGAGAGAGACTTAATTCGAGACTGGCTGCCAAAGCTTGTCTGCCTTCAAATGATGGGGAGACTTCCCATTGCCAAGAACTTGAACTGAACACGGTTTTTCTGCTTCGTTTTTTTTGTTTTGTGTTGAATTTTTTGTTTTGCTCAAATTTATTTCCTTGGCCGTACGTTCAGGTTTCTCAGCGATGACGTAGTCGCGGTACATGGATAAATGTTAATGTTGTTACTTTATATGCACGGAATTTGTTAGTGGAGTGTGGCGTCGTTAGCAGGCCGTGTAAATGTTCGTAAGTAACTGATAAATAAATAAATATAATTTAATTTAATTGTGGCATCACCTCATTGCTTAGATTGCTCCTTTGCTTGTGGTGTGCGTGTGTGTTTGTGTGGAGTGTTGGATATTTATGTTGGGTCGAATTTATGTGCATCTGAAATAAAGATTCAATTCAATGTTCAATTAAATATGTAGTTATCACTAGGATATCGATGACGCCACACATTTGTATAAATAATTAAGACAGTAAGAGTTTTAATCAAGATAGAACCATGAATAAATTAAAATTGATTTAATGTTGCACTTTCGTTTATGTTTTTATCACATGCTTCTCATTTAAATAATATTTATTGCTTTAAACTTTTTCACTCAGCTATAAATATCCAAAACAATTTATAAGTGTCGTTTTTTTCTTTTAAAATTTTTGTTATAGCTTTCTAAGCTCACAATACTTTTTACGGTCGTTTCAAATTCAAATTATTTAAAAACAATATGCATTAGCTTGTACTACATATTTAGATAGCTCGCCGTAGCAAAAATTCCTTTCATCAAAAATTCACATAGAATAACCGCACCAAACGGAAAGCCAAATAAATACAAGTATCCGACATTTGCATATATATATATGTATATATAGAGTGGGGCGATTATAGCTCAGGGCTTCGAGCACAATATTTGTATATTTTTATCAAGTTCTATATTTTGAATATTGAGTACAACAAATGTTTTTCCAAAATAAAACACAACACATCGGTTTCCTCGATTACACATAATGAACTGATTATACGCACCGAGCACGAAACGAGAATTCTCTAAAGACCTGATTACTTCACTCGCTCCTTTAGTTGTTTTTCAGTTTCTGTTACAAACGGAAAGCGCACTTTTCACCGACTTTTCATTGTGAGCGGCGTTTTCGAACTAAATTGAATTCAATTCAATTCGCTAAGCATCAGTCTCTAGAAGAAGTCTCCCGCGTTGGGGGTTTCGAGTCAAAGCTCCGTCGTTTGAGTGAAAGCTTCGTTGCCACAGCAGCCAGCGGGGCCAGAAGATTGTTGGCGCCATGGTCTGGCCCCAGCTGAGAGACGAGGGCCTGGGCAGAGGCACTAGACAGCAAGGTTGAGTCCATTTGCAAAGGACCTCTTTGTCCTACTATTAATTTGAATATTAATGAACAATTAGAGCGCACACAAGAGTGCCAGTGGCTGGCTTTTGTTCATTCACAGAACGTAATTGGTTCGACAACTAGAATGACTAATTATGGAAGAACAAGTAGATGCAAAGGGAGTTTCTTAGTTTTCTCGAAATACTTAGTAAGCTCTTTAAATACACAACAACTTTGTCTCAACTCTCTTGTATAGGTTTGTAAATTGTTATAAATGTTTACTTATTAATTGTTACTTTTAATAACAACTATAAATTTTGAAAGCAGAAATTTATGTCTGGAAGTTACAAGCTTAGAAAGATTATATTCCTACTTTTTTGTTTCTTCTATCACTTGCTGCCCAGTGTAATTGGTATGACTTTGTCCTTCGTCCTGGGTTAAGTGCTAATTGTTGTTGTTAGCCGCCTTTTTTCTAGCTGACTCACTTGCAAATGAGATAAAATCTAGGCTGTGCTTGAGTAATTAGCGAAACGGTTTGACAGCCACTGCCGCATGACGCACACGGGCGTAATAATACCCGGCCACCGTATGCAGTCATGTGTAAGGATTAAGGACTCACATTTGTTTTCTTTGTTTTGTTTATTATTGTTATTATTATTTTTTCCTGATGCTCTGTCTTTCTCTATTTCATAAATATTAAATGGCCGACGTGCCACATGGCGTATGTGTAATAATCATGGCATATGCATTTTTAATGCTTCGATGTGAAATCGAAATCGAAAAGTAAACAAAGCGTGAGAGAGAGAGAAAGCAAAAAAGCGTAACTGCACCGCGAAAAAAGCGCAAATCAAAAGCAAACAAAGGTCTGTCCGGAAAAGGACCTGTACTTGAACATGGCCTTCAACAGTCGCCCACCCACGAGCTCAGCCCCCTTTCGCACGCACACACTCACACACAGAGAGAGATGTGCACATTGTCTGCAGGCTGCAGGACACGCAGGGAAGCAGAAGAAGAGCCCGAGCGAAGGACGCAGCCAGCCTGCAGGCAAATGAAGCCAGGGGATATATAGCCGTGTTCGTGTCACATCTTCACCAGGAGAAAATTTATATGGATGTAAGTAAATCTGCCCAAAATTAAGCAGCCTTTCTGAGTTTTTAATGATGTGGCTTGATGTCCTGGCAGTTTATTTATTTTCAAAGCTTAATAAAGTTCTATATGGGAAGCTAGTTAAACCATTCTTCTTAAACATAAATATTCCTCAGCATTTAATATCTCTTTACTATTTTCTCCCTGTGCACATATGATTGTAATCAAGTACGGATCAGCGGAAGTTGCTCTCCTTTCCGGTGATGCATACACAGGACTCAATTAATGACACAATGAAGCCTTGGGGAAATTTCGAGCATTTTCCCAGGCAACAAACATCCTTCATCGTTTTGTGTTAAGAAACACGTGTTCACCATGTGCTTTCATTTAATTGCCACATAAATATTTGATTCAGCCGGCTTTGATTTCCCTCAAAATTCGTGTGTGTGTGTGTTGAGGTTTTTCAACTTTGAACCCCATTCTGCCGGTGGTAATAAAACTTTTACCCCAACAACGTGCCATAAAACTTAATTCAAAACTAAACTGTGACAATTCCCGGGCCGTAATCGAGGTCACACAATGCCGATGACGGCGCCTTGACTTTATTGAACGAACAATGTAAACAAATTGGGAATATTCTTCTCTCTGTTCGGCTTTCGTGTAGCATCGCCTCGACTATGGCAAGAAAATTGCGTCACATAGCCTTTGATTTATGGAGCGGCTCCAGTCAAGCGAGACGGGGAAAAACTAAGGGGAGGGAGGAGGCAAAAGTAGACCTGACCCAAAGCAGGCACCTTTGATGTGTAGCAGCAGGTCAAGCAGACATGCACAGCAAGACATATGCCTGAGAAGTTAAATTAAACTTAAAATAAATCGTATAGATTCTCAAAATCTTATAAGTAGGAAATAAATAAATGCTAAATCTAGAGAATTTTTATATTTATTAATCTCTATTTTATTAGATATTTTTCTCTCTGTACAGTAAGCAACATTGATTGCAGGAAAATGTGTTGGATAAATTGAAGCAAACACTAAATGAGGTCAGAATTGAATTAGAGTCAAGAGGTGATTCAAGGTCCCGCTGCTGGTAATTCAATCAGGAATACTTGGCTTTAATGCCACATTGCAGATTTTCACTTGCTGTGCATTCAAGGGATTTCCAGATAAAATTCTAATCACTCGTGCAGAACCCATCCAAACACGTTTCAGCCATTGCTTTTTGGTTTTTCTTTACTTTCAGTTAAATTTTCTTTACAAAAGCCAAATGCTTGGGACGCTTCCCAGAGGCCTTTAAGCGTGCCTTGGCCTGGCATGTCAAACTTTTCCTTTGACTTTGTATATGTTTGGGTTAGCCAAAAAATATCCTTTGCCAGGTTCTTATATGCAGATGATGTTAAAGTAAAGCGGCCTCAGGGATACATATAAAATAACTGGCAACTGGGAGCAAGTCGAGAGAAGGCTGCAAATGAAAGTTTCGCCAGGGTTTGTCCATTAAATTATCCTTCACCATTCAGGGCATGTGCCAGCACATGTCTCTTTCTCTCGCTCCGTAATCCAAATCCATTATTGGGGCTTTAATGTAAGCATTATCGGTCGGAGCCAGAGTTGACATCGACCAAACTGACCGCCACAACGGAGGGTCTATAGTAAGTACAATGGGAATGCGGTTTGCCTTATGAATTATACACCAGTTTGCCACTATTTTTTTTGTGTGGTTATTGCGCCCAAAATGCCGAGGGTCCTCGGACCTAATACCAAAATGAAGAAACACGCACGGAAACCGTTGATTGCGGCAATAAAAAAAGAAACAAAGGAAGCCTAAAAAGGGAACAGATTATTAATGAGGTTTAGCTTTGGGGCCGAAGGATACAATGTGAAGGATTCTTTAAGGAAAAACTCAACTGTGGTAAGGCAAAGTACTATTTTTGCTAAGGAATTTTGTATTCTTGATTTCATCGGACTAAGGACAGTTTTGGGCGAAGTTTAAAAGGACCCAAGGCCTGTAAACACAAGCGATTCAAATAATAAATTTAGTATCTTTTGCTTATAATCCCAGTACTTTACCCAATTTAAGTTTAAGCATGTTTTCCTATCTGTCTAATTAAAATATACCCTCTTTACACGAGTGTCGGCATATAATTGTAGTTTACACACGCAAACCCATCCTCCCCAGAGGTTTAAAAAAGTTCCACTTGGCAGGGAACAACTTAACTTAAACGAAAATCCTCAACTTTTTCCTGACACGCCTGACTGCTTGTCACCAGCTGCAAGGATCTGTGTTCCGGTGAGTGTGTGCGTGTGCGTGAGGCTAACCACAGCCACTAAACCCCGAGCCGCCTTAATGTGTCCACATTTTAATTACCCTTGATGTCGAGTGCGAAAGGCTGCCACCGAAAAATAAAGGATAAAGAGCAGCCACAACAGCAGCAACAACAACAATAAAAGAGGAACAAAAATGTTGAAGGCTTCATGGAAGCGCGCGCTGGCTTTCATAAATATTTCAAATGCCTGCCGACCGTCCTGCCTCCGACCGCTGTCCCCCACTTCATTTGACAGCTCTTTCTGTCACTTGACACTGCGTTTTTTGTACATCTTTTTTTTGGTTCTTTTGGGCCTGGGCCAACGCTGCGTATGTGTAATTTACATGCGTCAACTTGAAGGTGCATGAAGGAACCGATGGGAGTGCCTCTAGAGTCGCGATAAGAGTCGAAACATTTTGGCAGGTGGACCTGGGGAAGAATGAACCGATGGGAGTGCCTCTAGAGTCGCGATAAGAGTCGAAACCTTTTGGCAGGTGGACCTGGGGAAGTCGCCACTTAGGACCCTTGCATTTTTAATGCCGCACACAGGGAGAAGTACAAAAAGTGCTAATAATTTAGCCTTTCAAGGGTTTCAATATCCTTGAACAAAGCAGCAAAGTAAAAAGTAATATTTTAGTTGTAGAACCTTTGAAGGTTTGTTGAAGTTATTATTTTTGCTTATTTAACTTGGGCTTACATTACACTTTTATTGCGAATAAAAAAAAAAACACTGATCTAGCTCACAATTTAATCTTTTTAACCTGAACTAAAAAGTTTTAATATAGTGGCAAGGAAAGCCGCGATTTCGCGTTTTATTGCTCCGATTTAATTACTATTAATAAACTTCGCAGTAACTTGGCAGACTTTACTGTGGCCTAAGGTGTTTCCTTTGAAGCCTGTAGGGTGCCTACTTTTGGCCCTTTTTCGCTGTGCAACCTGAACTTTTGCCCAGTTTGGGAGTCACTTGCCTTGTGCTTAACAATGTCAATGGGTTGCCAAAAATAAAATTCAATTGTTCGGCCTCCTTGTAGTTCCGTTTGCTTTCTTTTATTTCGTTTAGTTGTCTTTTTATTTGGTTTCTTTGTCCGGCTCTCAAGTCGCTGTATTGATTCGGATACGTCGCGCGCGAATTTCCTCCGCAGGACTAAAAAAAAACACTGCCGCCCGAGTTTTCACATTGTCCGTGTGACGCTTACCGTTGTACGCGACTCGTACAACTGAAAATGCGGTAACTGAAGGCGTAATTCTATTGCCTCCGCAATATCACTCATACGCAGTGTTTGACCTACATCCTGGCAGAGAGCGGAGAGAGAGAGAGAGCGGAAGTGTGCGAGTGCAAGAGCGAGCTTTCGGTTGGAGCACATCGGCTAGACCTTTGTTTACGTTCTCAGCTATTTTTGGCGCCAAAATAGAACAACTGTTGCAGTTCGTGTTGACACAGTTTGACAGGTGGGAAGGGGTGGGGGGTTTGAAGGTGTCCTTAGTGAGAGAATTGTGTGTGTGAGAGTGTTTTTACGTTATTCAGCTGAGAAAATAATGAGTTCTCTGAATATATACATTTTTAGATAATCACAGTATTCTTCTTCTTTTTTTTAATTTTGTATAGAAATAGTTTTCTTAATTTCTAATTTAAGTTTCATATTTATTTTCTCCTCTAACTAAATCATATTTTACTTATTTTCTTCCCTTGACATGTAGAGAGCTTTCTTAATTTTACATGATACGGGCCTCGGCTCTCTTGACTACTGACTCACTCTCTCCCAGTTTTTTGGCGACTTACCCTCCTCAATCGCAGCTTGTGTTTAAATTGAGTTTTGCTGATGCTTAAACTGCGATATGAACTTAAACAAACACATTTAGGATATTTAGAAAAGAGTAATCGGAAGCTCCTTGCTTAGTTGGATTTTATCAGTTTACAAAAAAACAAACAAGGAATTAAAACACTTACAATAATTTCTAAGCTTAATTTTTTAGAACTCTTACAAAAATATATTTGAATATTTTGAAATCTAATTTAAAGACAACTAATTTTAATTCAATCAAATTTATAACAACAATTATTTAGTAAAAAATCTGTTTTTATTAATTAAAGTTTAGGGTTAATTATGGCATTTTCATATTTGTATTTTTAAGCCTTGAGCGATAACTGAAAAATATTACTTTTAAAATTTCTTAAATACAATTTTGGAAAAAAACTGAGTTCGAATATTAAAATCTTTTTTAGTTAAACATTTTTGTTGTTTTAAAATCCAATATTTTAAAGTTAGTTACTACATAAAAATACCCTTTTGTAGTATAGTGTTAAAGAGAGCCTCACAATAAAAAACACTGCTCTCCCTAGTCGGCAGCAGAAGCCCGCCCGGTCTCCCAAGCAGTGGTCTCTCATTTGTGCTTATGCCAGCCACCCCTACCTTTCCTCTCGCTCTCGTTTTGGCAGAGAGGAACAGTGGCCAATAATTAAGTTTTTTTCGTTCAATTTAAAGGAGGCTTGTTCAATTTTAAAAACAATATTTCCATACTTTATTAACTGCATTATTAGCCGGGGCGATCTAGTCAAATTTATTGCTACTAAAAACTATTCTCAAAGATCTGTGTATGTATTTATATCAGTTACACTATCGAAACTGACAAAACACTATTTTGTATAGTTTCAACTACAATTTCCAAGTACAAATTCAGAAGAAAAGTTATGAGTACTTATAAAAGCATTACTCATACGTAGTGTTGGACATTTGTTTCAAGAGATTTTAATAATCCATTATATTTTAATAATATCAACAAATATTATTTTTAAACTCATAAACCATAATCATTTGAATTTTAGCCTATGCATCCACTGTGCCACTGAGATTTCACGCATAACTTGGACGCTCATTCCTCAGCCGGTGCTCATTCGCGCTTGAACTTTTGAAGCAGGCAGACGTGCGTCGTATCCGCTTCCGATTTTCGCCGCTACGGTCGGGTCGTTGGTCTGTGTCTGCGTTGTGTGAGTGTGTTTGTGCTCCGTAGTGTTCGTATTCCTTCTGCACGTGCTGACCGCCGCGACATAGTCGAGTGGCACTGGAACTGACAGTGGTAGCGGAATTAATTAATGCTCAGGTAGAGCCAGTAAGTCCCAATCAAATGATTAGTTCTTGTAGTGAATAGAATATTGGGAGCTGAAAACATTCGCGTAATAAGTGGCGTAAAATTATCTATATGTACAGTTTGTATGTGTGTGATTGTGTGTGCCAGAGCCTCTGCGCTCTTTGTTTTCGGTGGTCTCAGTGCTGTTATGTCGCTGCTGGTGCTGCTGCAATTCTCCCTTCCTCTTTACGTCATTAACCGTTATTAAATTTAGTTTTTGCCATTGTATGCAGCTGTGTGGAATATTTTTTTTTTCAAGCAAAATCTGCATGGGAAGCATGTGGAATGCCGGTTTTTCCACCAAAACAGGCGCATTTTAAGCACCTTACCAACAACAACCACTTGTTAACCGGTGGGGTCGCAGATACCGTTTACCGAGTGCCCCAGTGCTTCACATTGTGTGTGTGTGTATTAGCGGGTTCATACAGTGGAACATAAGTGAATCGATTAACAAAAGAAAAATTGTAAATTAGAAATATTGTATTAAAAATAATTATTTTTCTTCGTTCTATTATTATTATTTTGAATGTTTAATTTTTTTTTAAGTAACAAAAAATGTAATATAGGAACATAAAGTTCTCAAAGTTTTACTGTGCCTGCTGTTGCGATGCCGGTAAAAATGAATTAATCAATTTCTTGAACAATCTGTTGCCGCAGTTGTAAAAACAAAAGTTATCTTTGTGTCTGTGTTTATTGAGTGTGTTTATAACTTTGATTTCGTTTAAAAAATGTCTGAAATGCGAAACGCAACATTTTGCACTAATAAGAAAACATTCCCTAACCAAATGAAAAAACATTTGATGTGCTAGCTTTTTTAACTTAACCACAGATAACAAACTTAGATAAAAAAATGTAGGCCATTTTCCGCTGATAAATACTTAAATATAGATAAAACTGTCTATGTTAAGTAGCTTTAATTGCCTCAATCGGAAAGCGGAGATCTATTAGCTGCCAGAACCCAACCATTATGTATCTTTTTTACGTAAATTCATTGACAACGTCACAATTATTCAATTCAATTGCCTGCACCCAGGCAATTAAGATCCATTAATTCGAGGAAAGGGCGAGGCGTTGGAAATTTACTCTGTAAACGTTTAACGATATTACTTCACATTGAGAAACTTCACTTCACATAAAAGTTGGTTCTCTGAAGTTTGCAACTTTTCCTGGGAAAGTTTTAATGTGAAAAGTGCAATTTCCGCTTGGGGTTAAAGTGGGTCAACGTATTTTAGCCTGTCTGGTGACCTCCAACAAAAGAGTAGACATAAAAATAATAAAAAGAAATACGTTTCCAGACACACGTTCGTGTGGCTTATCTGAGAAGGTCTCTGGACTTTTGCTTACCAATTAATAAACATTATGATTATTGTCATCTGAGAGGATGTGCCGGTGCCGGTGTCGTGTGCGACTCCAAATGCTTTTTTGATTTACGCTCATCGTGGCGTATGCTATCAGTTACAAACAAGCAAATAGCCAAGCGTTAAGCTAATGACCGATATCATGTGACTGACCCTTGGCCGACCAAAGTTCAAGCTAGGATTTAATGGTGGAGTTCCTTAAATAAACTTAATTTTTTTTGTAGTTTTCTGATCTGCTTAAAATAACAACTCATGTCAAAACTAAACCCATTTTTTGTTTTCACTTTTAACTGCCTGCGATTAGTTTTTATTTCCTTAAAGTCTCGTTACCAGTCGCACGTCTCTCTTATCATTTAAGAAAGACTCTAATTTATGGGAGTTGGCTAAGAATATGACAAACTTTTATTTATAGTGGTTTATATTTTATAAATTTAGTATTCAATTGAATTTCATTAAAATATAAAGCTTGGCAATCATTGGTCCAGTTGCATTATTGGTCAAGGCTTTAACTGATAAGGAAGTAGTAGCTACTACTAGGCTAGTCACGATGAGGCACAATCATTCTTTCGTATAATACCAGAGTATATACCATTTAATAACAATCTTATATTATATATTATATATATTATATTAATAAACAATGGTTACCAAAAAAGGCAATTATTATTCTGTCAAAATACAATAAAATACAAAATATTCTCTAATAAAGAATGCCCACTGTACACACATTACCCAGACAAAACAAATATTCTTATCTACAAGTCTATGGAGGTTTTTTTATATTTAACTTAACATGAGTTTACTTCGCGATCACAGGTAGAGGCAGGCTCCAATCGAGAAGTGAACCCCTCCGCATGCCAGCATGGATAGTAGCTCAAAGCCAACGCGCAAGAATCCGCGCCAGAATGCAAATATAATCTCACAATTGATATTTGCCTGGGCCATACCACTGCTCTACCGTGGATCTCGGAGGGGCTTGAATACTGATGATCTGTCGCAGTGTCTCAAGGAAGATCAGTCCGAGCCACTGGGCGATCGGTTGGAGGAGTAAGCATTTTTAAAACCCAACCTAACCTGACAGGGAACTCTAATAACTTTTGATTATTTTCAGAAAATGGTTCAAGGAACTAGAACGCTCGCATCGTAAGAACAAGAAGCCGCACCTCAGGAACGCCCTCTTCCGTTGCTTTCTGGGACCAACGATAGTTAATGGTCTCATTTGCCTGATCTACATAGTGATTAAGTGAGTATAAACTGATAATACCTGACTTACCCTAATATATACATAATTCTATTCCCAGAACCTTGATACCAGCTGTACTGGCCCAGTTGTTGATCCAATTCCAAAAGGCTCCTCTTTCGAAGGATGCCAAAGCGCTGGACAGTATGGATAGTGATTGGTCGGGTAACAGGACTGCACGCTCCATTGTTAACTATATGCTCTCCCAGGCTGTGGCCGATGCCAGTGGCTCACAAAGTGATAGTATGTCTTGAATTAACATTAAATTAACATTTAATTTTATATATAATTTTACAGTCCACTCTCGCAATTCGCTGGAAAAGGGAGGTCCCTTGAAGGAGCCTCTTCAGCCGGTATCCGATGGTGTGAGCCATAACGAGTCCATGGTTCGCAATCTCCTGGATCAGACGACTAGTTATGTGTGGAATGACACCTATGCCCTGGGTACCGTCCTGGTTACCTCTACCCTCTTCTGCTGCTTCCTGCTGCACCACGTCGATCTCCGCCAGCGACTGATGGGCGCTCGTATGCGTATTGCTTGCTGCTCGTTGATCTATCGGAAAACCCTTCGCCTTTCGATGAAAACAGCTGGGCAGACCCCAGCTGGCTACCTTATCAACCTGCTCTCCAATGACGTGAATCGCCTGGACTATGGCTTTATATTCATGCACTGGATCTGGATTATGCCGCTCCAGGCGGTGCTCACATGCTACCTGATTTGGCTGAACATCGGCATACCGGCGCTGGTGGGAGTGATCGGACTGCTGCTGAAAACGGTGCCCGTACAGACGGCCTTGAGCAAGGTCACATCAGTGCTGCGGATGAGGATTGCGGAACGAACGGACGCCAGGGTGGGCATCATGAACGAGCTGGTGCAGGGCATCCAGGTGATTAAGATGTATGCCTGGGAGCGACCCTTCCAGGCGGTGGTTGCTGAGGCTCGACGCCGTGAAATCAAGCAGATCCGCTATGCATCCTACCTGCGAGGCTTCTACCTCAGCACCATGGTGTTCACGGAGCGATCCACCCTCTACATCACCCTGGCGGCGGCTGCTTTGCTGGGTCAGAAAATCACGGCGGATTTTGTCTTCTCCGCAGCCAGTTACTATAACATCCTGCAGTTGGTGGCGGCTATCTGGTATCCTCTAGCTGTGAGCTTCGGAGCAGAAGCCTTGGTATCCCTGCGACGGGTTGAGGATTTCCTTTTGCTCGAAAGTCGCGAGGAGCGAACGCATGGACTTACGCACAAGCGAGATCAGGAGGCCGGCGATACGAGAGCTGTGACCATCAAGGATATCAACGCCAGCTGGGACAATGAGAAGCCACAGAGGACGCTGCAGGGCATTAATCTGCAAATCGAAAAGGGTCAACTGTGCGCGGTGATTGGACCTGTTGGTGCTGGCAAGAGTTCCATACTTCAGTTGCTCCTCGGCGAGCTTCCTATCATCGATGGCGGTGTGGTGATCCAAGGCGATCTATCGTATGCTGCCCAGGAACCCTGGCTCTTCACTGGGTCTGTGCGGAATAATATCCTGTTTGGCGAGGAGTATGAAAAGAAGCGCTACCAGGAGGTGACTCGGTGCTGCGCCCTGGCCACGGACTTCCAGCAGCTGCCTAGCGGCGATAAAACCATTGTCGGTGAACGTGGAGCCTCCTTATCTGGAGGTCAACGTGCCCGGATCAGCTTGGCGAGATCTGTTTACAAGCCCGCGTCGATTTATCTACTTGATGATCCGCTGAGTGCCGTGGATGCCCACGTGGGCAGGCATTTGTTTGATGAGGTGATCGGACCCCGTGGACGACTAGCTCAGCAGAAGGCCACCCGGATCCTCGTGACCCATCAGGTGCACTTCCTTTCCGAGGCGGACTTGATTGTGATTGTGGACCAGGGACGGATTGTGCGGCAGGGCACGTACCAGGAACTGGTCAACAGTGATCTGGACTTTGCCAAATTGCTGGAACGCCCCAAGGAGGAGGAAAAGGCGGAAAACAGTCGCCAAATGACATCGATCAGCGGGACCTCGCTGGACAGCGATGACGAGGACATACCCTTTATCGATGGGGAGAAGGATGGGTATCATCAGCTGAAGAAGCAGAGCAGCTCGGTGAGCAAATCGGTGAGTTACGGGTAAAAATTATAATTTTTAAACATTTATTGAATTATTTTTCCCTTCAGTTGGATAGCTCGCAGCAAGATGAGGAAGTGGACGAAGAGGCTCTGGCTGAGGCCCAAGCCTCGGGCGGAATATCACCACGTGTGTGGTACGAGTACTTCCACGCAGGCAGCACCCTGATCAGCTTCAGCTTCATGGTTTTCGTGATGCTCATGTCGCAGGTGGTGTGCAGCAGCTCGGACTTCTTTGCCAATATCTGGACGCAGCAGGAGCACCAACGGTCGCAGGGCAAGGCCACCAGCTTCACGACTTTCGAGTGCCTGTACATCTACGGAGCCCTGATCATCGCCGTGGTCATCATGACCACCTTCCGCGGCTTCCTCTTCTTCAAGATCTGCATGCATGCATCGAAGGTGTTGCACGATCGGATGTTTGCCTGCATTCTGAATGCCACGATGAGATTCTTTGACACCACTCCCTCGGGACGGATTCTCAATCGTTTCTCCAAGGACATGGGTGCCATCGATGAGCTGCTTCCCAGGGCCATGATGGACTTTATACAGATTGCCCTGGTGATGTTTGGTATCCTGATTGTGATCAGCATAGTGAATCCGACTTTGATTGCGGCCATGTTGGTCGTGGGACTGGTGGATGTGCTCATCCTAGTGCTGTACCTGCGTCCCTCTCAGGACCTGAAGCGGCTGGAGGGCATCTGTCGGAGTCCGGTCTTCTCCCACCTGAGTGCTTCGCTCTCTGGTCTGGCCATTATCCGATCCCGGCAGCTGCAGGAGCTGGTGGCCAAGGAGTTTGACCTGCTGCAGGATGTGCACAGCAGCGTCTGGCAGTTGACGATGGCGGCCAATACGGCATTGGGTTTGTGGCTGGACTGCGTCAGTTGCGTCTTCCTCACCTCGGTCACATTCAGCTTTATCGTGGCCAACGAATGTAAGTCTGATCTTTTGTCTTAAATTCCTGCTTAACCCGTTTCCTTGGTACTTTTTCAGCTACCTACAGCGGCAACGTGGGTCTGGCCATCTCCCAGGCCATGATCCTAACGGGCATGGTCCAGTACGGTGTGCGCCAGGTGGCCGAGTCCCTGCAGCAGATGACCAGCGTGGAACGCGTGCTGCAGTACACCGAACTGGAGCAGGAGCCGGCGCTGAGTGACAAGATACCACCGCAGCAGTGGCCTACCCATGGACAGGTTGAGTTCCGCAACATGAGCTGCCGCTACGATCCGAATGGCTCGCCGGTGCTGAAGAACCTTAATCTCACCATTGAGGCAGGCTGGAAGGTGGGCATTGTGGGTCGCACCGGTGCCGGAAAGTCCTCCCTGATTGGAGCCTTGTTCCGACTGGCCCACATCGAGGGCGAGATATTCATCGATGGCGTGGAAACGGGAACCATTTCGCTGGAGATTCTGCGTACTCGCATCTCTATAATACCTCAGGATCCCGTGCTCTTCTCGGCCACCATTCGATACAACCTGGATCCCTTCGAGCGATACACTGACGCCGAGCTCTGGAGCGCTTTGGAGGATGTGGAGCTGCGCGGCGCCATTCCCGGACTGGACTTTATGGTCACGGAGCGGGGCAGCAATTTCAGTGTGGGCCAACGGCAGTTGCTTTGCTTGGCGAGGGCGATCCTCCGAAACAACAAGGTCCTCGTGCTGGACGAAGCCACGGCCAATGTGGATCCACAGTGAGTGTAGAAGATGGAAGCTTTAGAGCTGGTCTTAATCCCTTTACAATTTTGCAGAACCGATGGACTGATTCAGCGCACCATCCGCATCAAGTTTAAGCAATGCACGGTCCTCACTGTGGCGCACAGACTGCACACGGTCATGGACTCGGATAGGATCATTGTGATGGACGCTGGCGTGGCTGTGGAGTTTGATGTGCCGCATCTGCTGCTGAAGAAATCCCGCGGCAGCCTGCGCCAAATGGTGGAGGCCACGGGCGCTGAGGCGGATGCCCTGAAAAAGGTGGCCAGTGACAGTTACAAGCGCATGCAGAGAGAGAGGGATGAGCGCGATC
>VNJS01017096.1:0-12602 GCA_008042575.1 Drosophila watanabei | reverse complement strand
GAGCGCTGTTTCCTGGGCTTAATGGTGCGAGGTGCCTGTTCCTCTTTCTGCACTCGGCTCTCCGCCTTGGTGTGTGTGACTCTGGGCTTTGGTTTGGGCTTTACCTGCTGCCATGCCGCAGTTTCGGGTTTGACGCGGGTGTGGCACTAGGGGCCGTGCCAGACAGCGTGGGGGTGGTCTGCTGGCTTGCGCATGCCGTGGAGCCCTTGATATGGCCGCCGGCCAATGACGCATTGATTTCCAGCTGCAGCTTCTTCATAGCGAGCAACGAGTCAATGGTCCCCTGCGTGACGTGGCGGACCACCTTGTTGTTGCCTTTGTGTCCGTGAACTTGGTCACCATTTCTTCTAACATAGCGCCCAGTCTTTCGACTAAAGCAGCTGTGTTTTCTTCAACCCTTTGCTTCTTGTTCCCTGTTTCCTTTCCGCCAGGACTCGCATCGGCATCTCTTAGAAGTGGCCATCTCCTCCTCGTCTTCGCCAAAGGTGAATGTCGGCGCATGCACTTTTGGCGGCGCTGACATCGGGTGCGTCTCAGTGCTGGACGCAGGTGGCGAGCGTTGGACCTTCTGCTTCATGCGTTGGAAGCTTAGAAGGAGTTCCTCCTCGGCTCTCGCAATCGCTAGCGCCTGGGTCTCATCGTTCCGGCCTGTTGGCTTCTGCTTGCTCATCGCACCTGCTCCTAATTGGGATCCCTCGGTGCACAGGGATTTCCCCCAGCGGATGCCTGATGGAAGTTATACCGCTCCTTCTCGGTCCCCAGAGCCCCTTTTTTTGGCGCCGCCGCAGCGGAGGGGTTGGATGTTGGCCCGATCCTTGGCCTTCTGCTCTTTTTTCCCAATTGGAGCCAAGTGCAGAAACTGGGACCGTGGAGGTTGGCCTTCCAGCTGTACGTGCAAATTTAAAGTTGAATTAAAAGCCAAGATTTAGTTTAGCTTTTAATTTAAAGTTTAAGTTTGCGCGGGCTACTCTCGTTTCCCAACACTACGCAACTACGAAAGCTCCCTTCGTGTGCGTTGCGCAACACTGTGATCAGCTGTGATCAGCTGATCTTCTTGTGCTGCGTGCTGTGAGGAAAAACGCGAGGGAAAAGGTGGCTTGTGGAAACTATTCCAATTTGTGTGAGTGTGCGGCGTTTGTGTGGGCGTTCACTGGACGAGAGAGAGGTCCCCCCCTTGCCCTGGAGATCTATGGCGGTCGCAAGTACCAAGATTCTGGGAGCCCGGATAGCCTGCCGGGGCCGGTTTTGGTACGTACCTTTGTCCCGAGGTGTCTCACACTGCACTAATGTTGCTTTTCAGCGGCTGTCGAGTTGTTTACACTAACTCCTGGACGGTTCACTTACGGAGCTCGGAAAAACGCGTCCTACCACTGTGAGCAAACAAACTGTGTATCCGAACTGGGACTGTGTGTGGCTGTGTATGCGTTGCTAGGTCTGGTCTTTCTTGTGATTTTATATTTTCTTCTGGATTTTGACGTGGTGAAAGGTAGACGTGCTTGAGCAACAAATGCAATGAAGACTCGCTGCATCTGCCAGGACTTACTGCTGAACACCAGAAGACGAACGAACAAGCGACCAACGATGACCTGCATGAAGACGACTTAAATTTTCCGACATATATATATATATAAATATATATATCCATACACACATACAACAAACATATAAATTGATTTCTAAATTACTTAAAAAAATATTAAATACAAAATAATATATTTAAAATTACTGGCGAAGTTATTTGAATTTATTACATAAAGATTATAAATCTAAAAACAAAACCAAAACTCCAATTTTGACAGAAAAATTAATAAACAAATAAAAACATTGATCTTCATTAATATACCCCTAAAGTGTACGGCACCATACGTATACAACATTAACCGTGGCCTCTGGCAGTCTATAAAAATGTAACAACAAAAATAACTATTGCCGACTTTCGGGGTCTCCATTGCCCTTGCATCGAACCTTATAATTCCAAACGAGTTATAGTCGAGATGTAGAGTTAGGCACCAAAAAAAATTGGTGATAGTCAGCCAGTGGTCTGATGATTGGGGTAGCGCCAATGAAAACGGGACAACACGCCCCGAAAGGGTACGACACAATACGTATCAAACTTTAACCGTGGCCTCTGGCAGTCTATCAGACTATACGCTATAACCAGTGCTTCAAAAACAAAAAAAATAACTATTGCCGATTTTCGGGGTCTCCATTGCAATGCATTGTCCAGTCAGCAAGTGGTCTGATGATTTGGGAAGGACTAATGAAACGATCGTAACCACAGCTGCTGTTTGCATTTTGCAAGTTATTTTTGTTGTCTTTGGCAAAAGTCGCGTCTTTGTTTTGTTTTAATTCAAAGCCGACTTGACCTCGAGTCTGGAGAATGTTCCCATTTTTCTCAATAAATATATATTTGGGCAAGCATCGCGCTAGTCGGTGCCAAGCTGAAACATATCCATAAACATATTTACCTATATATAGTAGCTAACCTCGCGCTATTCTGCGCTGCTCGGCAAACTGTACAGCTTCACAAACATACATAATTATTCATACGCTCTCATACCTACATACCTACCTACCTACATTGCAATTTTCGTCATCTCCTTTTTGCTCGTAAAGTGTGCACAAACAACGGCACCCGTACGTCCCTAACAGGCAAAGAACGGCTACACAGTGCCGACAAAAAAAATCCTCCGCTAACGACTTAGAAAATTTAAATCAGAAACCAATATTGGTCAATTTACTGAATAAATTTAGATTATTGGCAGATAATTATCGCCTTTTGCCTTAACTTTTATAACTTAACTATATTTTTTTCCAGCTTTTTGGGCGTGGGTTTGTGTCTCTGTTTCACGCAAGTTTTTTCTATTTTCGTGGTGTTCCTAAATAAAAATAAAGTAAGCCAAAGAATTTTTGAGAAAAGTCAGCTAATTTCATCAAACTTTTAGTGATTTTTTCCAGGCTACTTTTTGGCTATTTTTTTTCTTCGGCGTGTTTTAACGATTTTTCTAGTCAGTTTCGAATAAGTGGCTTATAATTTCCGCTATTTTCGTTAGCTAGTTGCTGGCCATTTTTGGCTAGCTTTAGCTATTTTTTAGCTATATCGTTCAATTTATATTTCTGCTGTTCGATTTCTATTAATTCGTCTAGTTAAATTCAGACTGGGAGTGTTTTCTCTCATTGAGCATCGACAGTTTCGTTTTTTTTTTTTTTTTTTTGTGCTTTCTCTCATTTTTGCACCGTGCAGGCCTTTCTATTTGTGGGTAGAGCTGAGTATGCCCAGTGAAGGTGACAAGAAACTGAAATCTATCCCAGGCAAAGAACAAAAAAGCCAGCACATAATTTCACGAGTACAAGAGTCAGAGCGGTATAAACTTCTAAAGGGAAGAATCTTCCATCGACAAGCTCGAAGGCAACTCCTAAAATTGTAATTTCCAAATCGTTGGCAAAAGCTTGTAGCGAATCTTCACTTGTGGTCACGCCAGATAATCCCTCTACTTCCTGAACCGAATTCCTAAGGGTAACCGGCACTATCAGCTAAAAAATGGCATCCCCAAACCAGCCAACCGCTGCAACAGCGGCGTTGCACAAATTTATTGCTGTCAACTGTCAATACTCAAGCTCCGTCTTCAACAAGTGTGAGCCTTATAGGACAAAGTAGAATAGGAGTATGAAACATTCTCTGATCTAATTGCCCAAGAGGGATCCCTCAGCTCATTGCCGCTGCTGCAATCAGAATATGACTACTGTTACTCAGTATACGAGTCATGTGCAGCACTAATTGGCGAAAACATTGACAGAGCGACGCCTTAAACCGTGCAAGCGCCGTCCCAGAGGCTAATTTCGTCGGGTTTTCGATTACCTCCTTTCGATACGGAAGTGTTCGACGGGGACTACTTTCGATGGCCCAAATTTCCGGGACCTGTTAACGGCAGTATATGTCAACCACCCAAGGCTGACACCGGTCAATAAGTTGTTTGATCCGCTCACGAAAACGAGCAGTGAAGCAAATGCCATCGTTTCCAAATTTCCTCTCACAAATGACGGGTTCGTTCCGAGATGGGTCGGGAATCAACCAGGGGTATCTATAGAGCATCACGGCTTTTGTGACGCGTCTCCGAATGGCCTACCACCCTATGACCGAACTCGAACAGCGTGCAGTCAAGGTACATTTCAGCAAGGCCCCTCCAGAAGATCTTCTTGAACGTTTTTTCAAGCTAGACAAAGCACTAGGGTCCTGACGTATGTTCTGCGATTCGTGAAGCGCTGCCGAAATAGCTCGCTCTCGCCCAGTTCATTACCCACTAGTGATGAAATCTAAGAGGCAGATAGAGCTCTGGTATCCATTGCGCAGCGCAGAGCATACGGCCAAGAGCAGAAGCATCAAGAAGAGAAAAAGCCCCTGAAACACGGCCTTTTAAGAACATGTGGTCGCCTCACCGCCTCCAGAGGTTTGCAGTATGACGAACGCCATCCGATAATACTCCCATAAGACTGCAGACCGTCTCGCCTTCTCATCCAATTTGCTCACTAGATTAGACTTCATGGCGGTTATCAATTAATGCGCCTGATCCGATCGAAATATTGGATTCCTAAAATCAAAAATTTTGTGAAGGCTGTGGTGAGACCGTGTAAGATTTGCACGATTTACAAAAAGCAATTGCAAACACAGCTGATGGGCGATTTTCCCACAGACAGAGTCTCCTACTCGGGGGCTTTTACTTACTCGGGCATTGAATTTGCCTGCCCTTTCGAGATCAAATGAGCAGGGCATATTGCAGTCGGTGTCACAACGACTGCCATTATGTGGTTGAGAAATCAAATCAGCTGTTATTGCTGTTCTGCGTGAGAATGGTGCCGGCATACCCTACCGGCGATTGCTTTTTAGAGGAGCGGGCAGAACTGACTGGGGCAGAACCGACTGCAATATGCCCTGTTCCTATCTCAGTACATGGATTTTTATTTATTCGAATACATGCATATATGCAAAATATTTCACTGCTGCTGCTGATTTGAATTTGTAAACAAATATGAAATGTATGCTGAAACATTAAAAAATATATTATAATATATAACATCATTATTTTTATCATTGACCCAATAGTGAATATGCCCATATTGTTAGGGTACCCAACATGAAAAGTAGCAAAAGACCAAAAATTCTTGCTGGGCCAAAATGAAATGATCGCACACATGCACCCGTGTCCGTGAATGCATGAACACGCATACATATAAAGAAGAATTCAAGCGCAGAGCAACCTTCTCAAGACGCGCCACTCTGCGACTGAACTCTCGCAATCAGTGGGCGAGCATAAGAATGAGAGAGCGAAAAATCCGAGCGCACACGAAGCTACGGGGCCCGCCGCTAACAGCCCGAATCCGAGCACACGAAGCCTCGGGGCCTGCCGCGAACACCCCTGGGGCCTGTCGCTAAGAAATTTTTGTGTCCATTTTCGTTGTATGAAATGGGAAGTCTATATGTTGTATGGTTAGTGCCCGTACATAAGTCGAAACGGGCCAGATCGGACTACTATATCATATAGCTGCCATACAAACGATCAGTAAATTTGTTGAAAAATATATGCTTTTAAACATATCTTGATCAACTCTAGGTTATAAGCTATATATATTATTATTGATTTTAGTATTTTATTTTATATATATCCTATAGCTGCCATCGGAATTGTTGGCTCATTTGGCTCATTTGAGTTTTATTTTGAATTTGTTTTTTTTTTTTTGTTAATTATGAAGTCAAGTAAGTTAGTGTAGGGCGAAGGCGGGAGCACAATAAAGCTCTCTCTCGCTCATTGCGAATTCACCCCGCCTTCGCCAACCGTCGTCAAGCTAGGCTTTAAGTTATCTTGTGTGAAATATAAGAAATTGTCGAAAAATTGAATTCAGATCGAGCGCACGTCTTTCGTTTTCGTCTTGCCGAATAAAAAATTTCTTGCAACAAAAGTTTATTTCGGTTTTTGATTTCTAAAAAACTATTTAGAAATTACATGGCGCCCCCGGAAGGACAAGAATTATTTTAAATAAAAAAGGCAACAAATGAAAAGTGACAGTGACACAAAATTAAAAGTGACAGTGACACATACAAATGAAAAGTGCAATTAAGAAAGTATATTTTTTTCCTGTGCATTGTTGCCCGCGGCGCGCTATTTGTTATTAACAATATTCGTGTCGGTCGCGAACTTAATTTCTACCTGCGCCGAACTCCAGCCATCACCGAGGGATCTCACCAAAGGAAGTATATAAATACCGCAATCAGGAGAAAGAGGTATTTGTGCAAAAAATTTAAAGCTCGAGTTGGAGACAATTTAATATTTGTTTATTGTTTTGTGCTAAAAAATTGCACCTCGCTTTCAATTATATTATATTATTATATTATATTATATTATATTACTAAATTATATTATATTTTACATATATATTCTCTTAAAATACATACACATTTATCTATATTGAATCGCTTTGGACGAAACATTTACGTGATTTTTGTATTGTATTACTGCAATCACTGTCGCCCCCTCTCCCTCTTCTCGTTGAAACTGGCATTAATAGTTGGGAAGTTAATCCAAGCCGCACACCATTCCAGACAAATAGGCCTCATATACAGCAGCTGCAGCGGTGAACTTTTTCGTTTTCGCTTTCGCTTGTATACCGGTGCAAACGTTGTTGTTGTTGGGCCCTTTTCGTTTACCGCGCTTAGATTAGCTGACCGCCAAGTGACGCGCTACCCTATATTCGTCGGGTATACCCTTTTTTGTCGTCAGTTGCACCCACTATTAATTGTGATACTGCGCGATTTGATTTTCGATTTAAATTATTTTTCGTTGTCGTTCTCATAAGAAAATAATAAACTATTCGAACAACAATTTAATAATTTAATATAATTTTATTAATTATTTATTAATATATTTTTCGTTTAATTTGATAATTAGTGATTGTCGTCTGATTGAGAAATAAATATTTTGAACATTAAAAAAAAAAAAATAAATAATAATAAATTTATTAATTATTTAATTAAAAACAAAAAACATGACAACAGAAACAAAAAATAAATCTTTACTAGAAGTACTGAAAAGCAAGTTCCAAGGTCGGGTTAAAGCTATCAGCCGATTAAACGTTCGATTAGAACAGGGATCGATTCCGATTTTGGAGGAAGACTTAACATGTCGACTCGAAAACTTAAATGCTTCAATTAAAAAGGCAAAAGGCACCAACTCGTGCGCGACTTCCGAATTTGGCATTGCCAAAATTTAGCGGAAATTATTCGGAGTTTAAAAATTTCATCAGTCTTTTCGAAACTTTGGTTCATAAAGACGCCAGCATTCTAGTTATCGAAAAATTTAACCATTTAATATCCTGTCTCTCTGGTGAAGCTTTAGGAACAATTAAAGCTTACCAAGTCACCGAGAGTAATTACGAGAAGGCAATGGCCAGCTTAAAAAAGGTTTACGATAACGAATGCCTAATCTTTATGAATAATATATCAACATTTTTCAGTCTTCCGAAAATATCGCATCAGTCCGCATCCTCTTTGAGAAACCTTATCGATACTGTTTTATCGATTTACGGTTCTCTCTTATCGATAGGAGATGACACAAAGATTTTAAACGCAATGTTGATACATTTGGTATTAAATCGAGTCGACCCAGTGACCAAACAAAAATGGGAGGAACAGCTCGATTATGAGACTTTGCCGCTTTGGTCCGATTTTGAAAAAATGTTAAATCGCCGATATCAGCACCTATCTGCTGAAGATCAACAAAGCCGACGCAAGACAAATTTGTATCGAGCAGGCAGCTTAACCGTAGCTCCTTTTCGTGTTCCGCCTCCAACGGCAAGCCTCAACAAACTTGTAGCTATTGCAATGCAGCAGATCACATATTGACTAATTGCAGTCCATTTGGGCGTCTCTCTGTAATGCAAAGGTTCGAGTTTGTTAAGTCTGCCTCCTTATGCATCAATTTTCTGCGAAAGGGCCATACTGTTTCGAAATGCAAAGGCAAAAAGTGTCGAGCTTGCAACCGATCGCATATTCTGCTCCACAGATATACAGTGCCTGAGAACAGTTTAGCGTTGCCACCACCCCAAGAGAGTATCTCTCCTCCTTTGAACCAAGATCAGCCTTCCACGTCACATACTATGCATGCCACGTCATTGGACAAGGTGATTTTGGCTACGTCGAGCGGTGACTACGTGTCCCAAACAAAAACTGGCTAATCGCTTACAGATCCGTAGAGAGGAGTCGTGTATAAACTTACTTGGTATTGGCGAGTCCAATTCTCAAGTTAAGAAAAAGGTACACACAGTGGTGAAGTCGGATCATGAAATCAATCTCCGGGTATCATCCTGATCAATCGGTGAACGTCAGTGATTGGAATATCCCAAAGAACATACCATTAGCACACCCCTACTTCTACAAGTCCCAAAAAATTGATATGCTAATAGAAGCCGAATCATTTTTTGAATTGCTAGCTGTTGGTCAAATTAGACAAGGTCCTGACTATCCAACTCTGCCAAAGACCCTTCTTGGTTGGGTTGTCTCGGGCAGATACAAATCTGCAGTCCCGAAACAAGTTGTGAATAGTTTCAGTTGTAGTGAAGAACCCTTAATTTTCGATTGATAACACACTACAGAAGTTTTGGTCACTGGAGGAATTGCCATCTCCAAAGAAAATTCTATCGCCTGAGCACAAGTTATGCGAAGACCATTACAGGAAGACAACTCAGGTATTGCCGTCAGGTCGGTTTCAAGTAAGGCTTCCGTTTAAATCCGATCCCAATGGGTTAGGCAACTCCTTCAAAGTTGCAAAACCGCGGTTTTTGTCGCTTGAGAGAAGGTTGTCTCGAGATTCTAACATGAAAGCTATGTATAATTCATGGAAGAATACCTCGCCCTAGGTCACATGTCGCCTACAGACAATAAAAACCCCCCCTCCCCTCATCAGGCCCCAGAGTACGTCCACAAAACTTCGTGTCGTTTTCGATGCGTCCTGCAAGACGTCATCTCAGGTGGCATTGAACGACATTCTGATGGTTTGACGGACCATTCAAGAGGAGTTTTACTCCACTCTACTCCGCGTCCCGCTGCACAGGTATGCCCTGACTGCCGGTGGTAAGAAGATGTATCGCCAAGTTATGGTTCATGAAGCGTATAGGCAGTTTCAACTCATAGTGTGGAAAAGAGACCCCTCTGAATCCTTCAGATTGTATAAGCTCAACAACGTAACATATGGTACTGGAGCAGCCCCATATATGGCTAATCGATGTTTAAAAAGGTTGAGTGAATCTGCAAAATTTTCATTCCCTAGAGGTGCTGACGTTATTGGATCCGACTTTTACGTCGATGACCTATAACCTGGTGCAGCATGCGTAGAGGAGCTAAAAACGATCAAGTCTGAAGTGTCTCAGGTTCTTCAAATAGCAGGATTTAAATTGACAAAGTGGTTTTCAAACTCACCTGAGGTCACTGCATTTGAGAGCACAGTTAAGTCTATACCTATCTCGGATTCAGAGTCAACGAAGGCATTAGGAATATCGTGGTTGCCTAGCAAACATGCCTTAAGGTTCAAAATTGACACATCTGTCATGGGTCTCCGAGCGACAAAACGGAACATTCTATCGGTAACATCGAAGCTGTTTGACCCCCTCGGCTTATTAAGTCCCATCGTAATTAAAGGAAAGATCCTATTGCAGGAACTCTGACTTAATAAGTTAGACTGGGATGAGTCGATTCCTATGCATTTGGAAAAAGCATGGAATATGCTGAAAAGCACCCTGTCTCAACTAGAAGAGATATCCTTTCCTCGGTTTGTGCATACCGACCCGATGTCACCGGTATAGATACATGCCTTTGCCGACGCATCCATGAGAGCTTATGGAGCTTGCGTCTATATTCGTAGCAAATCTGCCGAAGGTTTCCCATTATCGTTGTTGACTTCAAAGTCGAAAGTAGCGCCGCTCAAGACCAAAACGCTCCCTAGGCTTGAGTTATGTGCCGCTCACCTTCTCGCAGATCTCTGCCATAGAATCAAACCCTTATTAAAAATCCCTATCGAACGAATAGTATACTGGTCGGATTCTGAAGTTACTCTTCATTGGATTCGATCTAATCCATCTTCGTTGTCGACTTTCGTTTCGAACAGGGTAGCGGAGATTCAAGAATGGTCAGAAGAAGCTACAGGGCGGCATGTACCAACAAAGCAGAACCCAGCAGATATTGTCTCAGGTTGTGACGTCGACGAAATTGGGCAGTCTATCAGGTTTAGAGGACCACCGATTCTGAAGGATGAAAACGAGAACTGGCCCAAAAATGCGCAGTTAGACCTGGATGAGGAAGTCTTGCGTCAGGAAACGAGGAAGACAGCGGTCGGACTGACCGTTGCTGTGCAAACTTCAGGTTTGCTGAATGTCATCGAGGGATGTTCGTCACACCTCAAACTGCTTAGGGTGTTCGCTTATATGTTCCGCTTCATAAGAAAATGCAAAGACAAGAGTATAGTTTTCGAAAAAGCTCTGTCTCCGACTGAATACATTGAAGCTTTTCAGAAAGTCGTTGAAATAGTACACAAACACGAGTATCACATAGAAATTGAAAAAATTCATAAAGGCGCCAAGGTCGGCCCAAGACTTCAGCGTTTGAACCCTTTCATTCATGAAGATACGGGCACTTGGTGCAAATTTTCGTTGTTGCGAGTTGGGGGGCGACTAGCTAACGCTCCTATATCGTATGATGCCAAGTTTCCCTTGCTGTTGACGAAACGCTCCGGCATCTGCACCATTCAAATTTTCATGTCGGTCCACGAGCACTAGTGAGCATCCAACGACAGCGTATTTGGACCGTAAACGCTCAGGAACTCTGCAGTCAGACAGTTCGATCATGTGTGCGCTGCTTTAAATGCAAGCCTCGACTGATGACTCAAATTATGGGAAATTTACCCGCAGATAGACTCCGTGCTCTCCGCCCATTTGCGATATGTGGCGTTGATTTTTGTGGCCCTGTCTAAACGACATTAAAAATAAGAGGAAGGCCTCCGTACAAGTCGTACATTGCTCTGTTTGTTTGCTTTGCGTCCAGGGCGGTTCACTTAGAAATTGTTTCAGATCTAAGCACTGACTCCTTTTTATTGGTTCTTCAAAGGTTTTTTTGTCGCTTCGTCGGAGCAAGTCGCCACTTCCTGGCTCTTCGCGAAACGATCGAGGAGCAAGCAGACGCGATTCGCGAATTCATATCAAGTAGCGGATGCGAATTTGCGTTCACACCGCCTCGGGCTCCGCACATGGGAGCTCCTACGAGCGGTGGGCAACGCGCTCCTCAACGCGGAAGAACTGGGGACAGTGCTCGTCGGGATCGAGGCAGTGATGAACTCGCGGCCTCTCGGAGCAATGACCCAAGCGACGGAGAGGCGCTAACTCCCGGGCACCTGCTGACAGGCGGGCCGCTCCTCGCAGCACCAGCTCTCCGGGCCCCGGACCAGGCGGGTCTCAGTTGCTTGCGGCGATGGCGGCTTGTCTCGTCAGTCAGGCTAATGTTCTGGCGGCGATGGTCCCGGGAGTATTTCCTGGGCCTACAAATTCGGGGCAAGTGGCACCTACAGGAGGAGAACGTCAAGGAGGGAAAGTTCGTCGTCGTCGCAGAAGACAACCTTCCGCCTCAACAGTGGCTCCTGGGAAGGATCGTGACGACCCACGCAGGAGAGGACGGCATGGTCAGGGTCGTCGACATTAGGAGGACCGATGGATCCGTTTTTCAGAGAGCGGTCCATAAGGTGGCGCCACTACCAGTGGTTTAAAGCCGTGCAGGCTTTCAATGGGGCCGGTGTTGGCAAATTTGAGTTTAATTTTGAATTTGTTTTTTTTTTTTTTGTTAATTATGAAGTCTAGTAAGTTAGTGTAGGGCGAAGGCGGGAGCAATTTCTCTCGCTCATTGCGAATTCGCCCCGCCTTTGCCAACCGTCAAGCTAGGCTTTAAGTTCTCTTGTGTGAAATATAAGAAATTGTCGAAAAATTGAATTCAGATCGAGCGCACGTCTTTCGTTTTCGCCTTGCCGAATAAAATAATTTCTTGCCACAAAAGTTTATTTCGGTTTTTGATTTCTATAAAACTATTTAGAAATTACTGGAATGGTCGGGAAATTTTTAAAAAAAAAAAAAAAAAAATTTTGTAAATTTCATAAAAATCGTACGACTATATCATATAGCTGCCATACAAACGATCGGTAAATGTGGAGGTAAATTACATTTTACCTTACATGTAAAAATGTTANTGCGTCCAAAGCGGTTCACTTAGAAATTGTTTCAGATCTAAGCACTGACTCCTTTTTATTGGCTCTTCAAAGGTTTATTGGTCGCCGAGGATGTCCCCAAACGATACACTGCGACAAAGCGACGAACTTCGTCGGAGCAAGTCGCCACTTCCTAGCTCTTCGCGAAAAGATCGAGGAGCAAGCAGACGCGATTCGCGAATTCGCATTAAGAAACGGATGCGAATTTGCATTCACACCGCCTCGGGCTCCGCACATGGGCGGGCTATGGGGGGCAGGTGTCAAAACTGCCAAGCACCTACTCCTACGAGCGGTGGGCAGCGCGCTCCTCAA
>VNJS01017089.1:0-19405 GCA_008042575.1 Drosophila watanabei | reverse complement strand
TTTTTGGCAACAATTTTAATTGTTTGGGCGGCGCTTGACTCCTGTCCGGGAAAAGTTGTCCTTCGGAAAACTCTTCTAAAATCGAAATCAGCCATGATTTTAGATATTTTTCCAGTTCTGCGGTTGAATTCGTTGTTTAAATAATATTTTACTTATATAAATTATACAAAAGATGTCTAAATTTAAAGTCAAAAATTATTAATTAATATTCAGTATATTATTAATATTTAAAAAAAGGATTTTTTTTTTTTAGATTTGTAAGAGTTAGGTGTTTTATTTAATTTTTATATTTTTAATTTAAATTTGTTCAACATTGCTTTATGTTAACTCATCGTTATTTAATCCTTGCTATCTCCCGTTTGCAGCTGGCGGCGTGGCCCACTCGTTGTCCTGGTACCGCAAGGGCGATCGCTATCCGGGCAGCAAGCTCTACGCCCGCACCTGGACTCCGGAGGATCCTCGCGGTCCGCTCTCGCAGCCCCAGCCGCTGTACAACAACAGCAACTCGAACCAGAACCAAAACAGCAACCAGAGCAGCGACGAGTTTAGTGGCAGCGCCGATATGTCCGATCCCGGAGCCACGGCCAGCATCTTTGGCGGCAGCAGCAATGGAATGTGAGGAGGATTCGGAGAGAAGGAGATTCGAGGGAAATCCAACTAGTCAAGCTTTGCTAGTCACGGCATCTAACACATATTATTAACCAACCTAATAATTATATGACGAAAACATGTTCTGTGGTATTTAATTGCTCTAAGTTCGCTAATATCTAAATGTTATACTTAGTGGTTTAGTTTAAATCGAATAAACATTTCAAACACATCTACCCTGGCCGCGTCTAATTGCAGTTCAAGCGCCGAGGGCAAAGGAGTAATTCGAGGATAAATTATATAGTTATCAGCACGGGTCCTGTATCGAACACCTGGTCCCGGTTGTCCTCGTGTCCTTTGCTCTACACCCTGCCATTGTCGATATCATAAAAAAAAGAGGGACAACGGGGCGAACAGACAAATATCATAAGGGACAAGTGCAGTTCGTGTTTTTTGCCGCTTTGGGGGTGGGTGTGCACTCAAAAAATATCAAATTAATTCTCAAAAATATTATTATTGCTTCACTTACCCTGAAATAAAAGTGAACACTATTATTATTCTCTATTATCAATCAATTTTTTAAGTGCATAGATTTGGGTGTGCGGTACAAACTAGAAAATTATTTCCGGCCTTTCGACATGCATTCCCACACCTCACTGGGAATATATATCATTTAAAATAACGAAAAATTATTATTTTTTAAGCGTTTATTTGGCAGAGTGAGCGTGCCATTTAAAAGATCATTATGACTGTCAATCGATGGACGGACAGCTGTTGTCCTCGCGCCGCATTTGGCTGAGCAATTCAGATGTTTATCTGCAATTAGGATTAGGCCCCGGCAGGGGTGTTTCCTTGATGACGTGATTGAGCGCTGCGATTGTGCGGCCAGCCAGTTGATCTATCAATTCGATCGTATGTAAATTAATGCCTTCTGTTTAAGCCGCTCTTGCGGTCAAGGATTTAATTAACCGCCGGCGGCGACAGCTGCGGGAGGTTATCAAAAATCTGATACGAGGCGAGGGAGTCGATGCGGCGTTTATTTGAATAGAAAATAAAGCTAAATTAGAATGAATGTTCCGTTATGACGGCTTGCTAAACATTTATTTCATTTATAAGTTATATAATATTTTGTTGTTCAGAAGTGTACGTTAAATTGTGTAAGCTACAGTGAACTTGGATCAAAGGTCTCCCATTATTATAGAGTTTAGCAAATATCTCTTCTTTCTAGGTTTGTGATGACCAAAGTGTAAAATTATAATTTAAAAATATGCCACATGTTTAATCATAATACAATTATTAATATATTATCATTGTATCATACTATAAGTTATATTTAAGATCGTTAAATCAATCCTTGTGGCTTACTTTCAATCATTTGAAATGTTCAAATGTCGGCGGACAACTTTCCAGTTTTGGTACTGCCAACTTTTCAAAAACTGGTCACACTTAAAACGATAAAGACGGGCTGTTATCGGGGACAGCACGTTTGAGTTTGTTTTGTTTTTGAATTTCGCTTAATTTCATGCGCCATGCGGTACGCTCAGATAATTGTAGGTCCTGCAGGCAGTGGGAAGGTATGTCCAGTGATATTGGCTTTGTTAGCGGCTCCTGTAAACACATAGAAATCTATCCCAGTCCACCTACTGCACCTACATGCAGCAATATGCCATGGACAGCAAGCGAAATATTCAAGTTGTGAATCTTGATCCGGCGGCAGAGCACTTCAATTACAGTCCGCTGGCGGATATAAGGGAGCTGATACACCTGGACGATGCCATGGAGGATGAGGAGCTGCACTACGGACCAAACGGCGGGCTCATCTTTTGCCTGGAGTTCCTCATCGAGAACCAGGACTGGCTGAAAGCACAGCTCTGTGGCGGCGAGGATGAGCTGATGCTTGGGGAGCCGGACGACGACTACATTCTGTTCGATATGCCCGGACAGATCGAGCTTTTCACACACTTGAAGATGGGAAAGCAGCTGGTGCAGCTGCTCGAGGCCTGGAACTTCCGCACCTGCGTGGTCTTCTGCTTGGACTCGCAGTTCATGGTGGACGGGGCCAAGTTCATATCGGGCACAATGGCCGCTCTCAGTGTGATGGCCAACATGGAGCAGCCGCACGTTAATGTGCTAACCAAAGTGGATCTGCTGAGTGGCGAGGCGCGGAAACAGCTGGAGATGTACCTGGAGCCGGACGCCCACAATCTAATGGGCGAGCTGACCATTGGCACGGGCTTCGGGGAGAAGTACAGTAAACTCACGGAAGCGATTGGATCACTGATTGAGGATTTCAGGTGAGCAAATGGGTTAAAGTAGAAACTATTGACTAGTACGCAGAGCATGACAGTATTTTTATATCCTGGATCTTACCTTAATAGAAAAATTGGGGTTTTGGGTTCATATATCTTTTTAATGATTGTTTAAATATACAAAATGTGTATGCTACAATCAAAGCTTAGCGTGAAAATCTTTACTTTTCGTGACTGATTAGATAATTGGTGTTCTTTTAAGGACATAAGTCATCTCTTCTTACGCGAGAATCAATTATTACAAGTTTTTATATCAATATCTGTACTTCAAAGACAAATCGTTTCAAGTTGCAGAACAATAGAAAGTTAGCTTGATAAAGTTTTAGTTACATCTGATAATTTGAAAAAAGAATGTTATCTATATAAAATATATATATTCAATATAAGGCCTCGCCAAAGAGGCCCTTAGACTAACTATGCTTGGTTCAGGCTTTAGCCTTGCGCGTCGGATGGAATGGATGTTCCATTTCGGACAAATCTGGGGGATTCTGCTCAAAGGCACTGATCTCCTGCATGCCGCTGTTAGCAATCTCCCATAGCTGCGGGAATTCCTCCTTGAAGGTGGTGTACCAACGCGCCACCAACGGATACTGACTCAGATCGAAATTGATGGCCTCCAAGCATAGTGTGGCCGAGACAAGAGCAAAATCGGCGATGGTTACATTATCGCCAGCCGCGTATTTGGTTCCCAGTCGCTGCAAATAGGTCTCAAAGACCTCGAGGGCATTCTGGACCTTCTTCAGCGTCATGGGTGTGCGTTCGTAGTCGAAAAAGATGGGGGCCATGCTGTGGGCCGAAATGGGGGCGTAGTAGAAGCCCATGTTGAAGCACAATCGCTGGTTGATCACAGCCCTGATGTTGACGTCTTGCGGATATAGAGACGAGTCCGGCGCATACTTATCGCACAGATATTGCATAATAGCAATGCTCTCCGACAAAAAGAAGCCATCGTCATCCAGCACAGGAATTTCCTTTTGCGGATTCATCTGAAGAGTTTCGTTATTAGATTAGATTTATCATTTCGCTATGATAGTTCTGCTCTTACCTTGGCATATTCGTCAGTGCGATGCTCCAGGGCACAAAAGTCCACATTGATGAGCTGATATTGGATTTCCAGGGCCTTAAGGGTCATTCGAACGGCCAAGGATGGCGGCCCATCGGAGACAGAGTACAGTTTCATGGTGTAAATGGGTCTGTTGTGGACAACAAAATGAGCATTAGCTTAGCTATAGACTCCCGTTCGACCGGTTTGCCGATCGTCACTAGCTCAAAAAGTGAAAGCAATTTGTGCCCCTAGTTTTTTCGTTCGAATTCATCTATTTTTGGTTTCATTTTTTGTTGTACCTTTTTTCAATGCATATACGTGTGTTTTGATGTGTATTGTGATGATGTATTTTGTGAATATGAAACTTATTAAACTCACAAAATATGTGTAGTGCTCTCAGCTCTCAAGTAATACTGACACGAGCTTTACCAAGTTCCCAGGCCAGTTTGCAGGTGTTCATTTAAATAACAATTCAAACAAGTTTTGTGTAAAAAAACTAGCTATGCACAGATTAGATTAAGTTGCCAAATGGCAAGGTAAAGGTACACTAATCAAATAATAAAAACTTCATTAAATTTTAGATAAAAAAGTAAGAAAAAATAGCAAAGCTTTAGACAAATAACCTGGAATCATCATATAGTTCATTTGAACTTTTACCTTCATGTTATTTTAAATTTTAAGACAAGAATTAAAATTCATTTACATATCAATATTATAAAGGTCAAAGGCTTCAAACGCAAGCATAGTTACATTAAAATAAAGCTTCCATTACAAGGATAAGGCCCTTTTTAAGCCTAAATATTGGGTTTAAAGGCTTATTGGTATACATACTCAACGGTGCCATAGCCTTCCATTTCATCGGTCCCCTCCTCCACGACTTCAATGATGGCATCTGTGTTGTCCACCTCCATGTACTGGTGATCTTCCTCCATGCCCAGCATCTCCTCGCCCTGCTCTTGAATCGGCTCGTCTTCCTCCTCCTCGATGACAACATCCTCCTCGTCGTCATGGTGGACCACCTTGGCAGATGCCGAGCTGCTGTTGTGACTGCCACCGGCTGCTGTAGGGCCTGGCACTCGTGGCTTCTTGTGTACGACAATGTCGCTGCTGATATTGGAGACATTTAGACGCTCAATGGCCAGGTCGCCGTACTCCTGCTGAATCTGGTCCAGGGACTTGCCGATAAAGTGGAGCGGCCTGAACTTTAACTTCTTATTGTTCTTCTTGTTGATCTCGTTGAACAAGCGCCTCTTGATATCATCCTCGCTGAACGGATGGCTGTGGCTGTTGTACACTCGCAGCACACGAATGGAACCATCCTTCTGGGTAGCAGTCGAGATGCGACTCTTGCAGCTGATCTCCGGATCGCGACTCTTGATGCACACCCAATAGTTGCGCGAAATTACACCTCGATTCTTGGCATGGTATATGTAACCATCGACGCAGAGCAGCTCGTGACCCTTGGCCGACCGCAGAGTACAGATCTTTGTGAGATCCATGTCCGGCTGTGAGCTCTTCGACGGCTCGATGACCTCTCGCCGGCGTCGTATGTTTGTGATCTCGGGCTGGCGTACCTTTGGTGTTGACGAATATGCCCCTCGGGACTGCGAGCCGAGCCCCTGAAGCGCATCGGGCAGTATCTCGATCTTGGCGCTTATGTTGTCTGCGCCGTCCTTGAGGTACTGCACGATCATATTCGCCTTGGAATCTGGTTCCATTTTGATGGCCCCATCGATGCTAATTACCTTCTTCATGACAACGTTGTTGCCCGACCCTTGGAGTTGCTCGTAACTGTCATCGGCGCTATGCTCTGGGTCAAAAGTCTCTCCGCCCTGACTGGCCGACCCTTCGTCGCTCTCGAAATCAACATCATCGCCAATGTCGGTCTTGGCCAGCTTGTGCTGCTGTTCGGGCGAAATGTCCTGATCCAACTTTGCCTGCTGCTTGAGGCGGCGAGCGACCTCCTTGATGTCTGGCCTGTGCGTGTGCTCTCCATTGATTCGGATTACTATCGGTCCGTTCTCGACCGGATCCATGGTGACGCGCACATGGCAAGTGTTGTTCTTGTCGCGTCGGTTCACGCAAGTGAAGAACATGTGGCCGTTCGATCTGCTCTGGGAATCAAAGTGAAACAGAAACCGATTCAGACACAAAACCTTGCGACCCTTTGCCGACGGCAGAAAGGTAAACTTGGTCAAGTCAGACTCTGTGAGGGGATTGTAGCCCGGCGGCGGCAGATAGTTGGCAATCACATCGAAGGCCGCTGGCCACTTGCTGCTGGCTGCATGCTTGTGCTCCACAATTGAAGACTCGTCCATCTCGCCTTCGTGTATCTCGCCCTCTTCATGGACTTCCCCACTGTGGTCGTCCTCTGTGCTAACGTAGACATCGTAGTTGTCCTCGCACTCCTCGATTATAATCGACTCGCAATCATCATTGCGCTGGGTAGAGTCCAAGGTGTTTTCCGGATCAAAATACTCAAGATTGGGACACTCGGCCAGCACGTCCGAGGTCTGCTCATCCTCCACCAGGACGATCTGGTGCTTGGCAAACATGTGCATTAGCTTGACGGCCGAATAGTGCGGATGTATGTGAGCATCGGACTCGATGGCGTGCAGCCGATGGGCGCCTGCCAGAGTCGCCTCCGTGCAGATCTTGGCGGTGCACTCAATGTCCCGCATGCGGACGCATGTCCAACGATATATGTCGCCCTTGTACGACTTCCCAGCCAGATAGTAAAGGTGCCCGTCGATGCAGACCATCACACGTCCATCGCGTCGTCGAAGCATGTACACGCGATCCTTGTCCTGGTAAAATACGTTTTTTAGTATACATTTTAAGGGAATTTAACAGTTTAAGTTTATGTTATCCTATAAATTGGATCCTAAATGTATTGTCTAATTTGTGAAAAATTTAATTGAATTGGTTTTCGAGTTAATAATCATAATTCTTTGCTTTAAATTCTGTTGAATGGTTTATCATATCAGATAAACTAGCAATTTCCAATTTCTTTACTTTAAAATTTAAATGTGGCCAAGGTTTAGCTTTAAAAAATATGCTTATCTGAAATGTAGGTTTTTATAACAAAAAGATTGATAACAAATAGTTCCCGAAAATACCCAAAACAAGAGCTTTCAGGGGAATAAAAGCCCGGTGTACTTAGCAGTCCTGTGTACCTCAAAGTCCAGTTGAAAGGAGGCCTCCACAGCGGAGGAGTCGATGCCGCCCAAAATGAACTCCGGCGGGTTCATGCCCGCGTTGGCCCGCTCATACTGGCGCGCCCGCTTTGGCTGCGTGGTGCTATAGGCGTCGTTCTTTTTCATAACAGCCAGCCGCTTGCGCTGGGACACCTTGTTCACCTCATGGTCACTGCAGCGCGGATGGATGTGGGCCAGGGCGACGTCGACAACGACGTGGCGCGCCTTGTCCATGGGATTGGGGAGCACGGTGCAGATGCGCGACTTGCAAGGAGTGGACTTGTCCTTCCGCCGGTTGCACAGCCAGCGGTAGGTGTTGTTCTTGCCAATGCGATCGAAGTGATACAGATAGTCGTCCACGCAAAGCATGTCCACCCCCTTGGCGGAGCGCACCACGGAGACCTTGTTGAGGTCCATGCCGTGCTCCTCGACCGAGGTTTCCATTTTTGAATACCTTTGGTTTTTTGCCAGAAAAGTGTTTTGTATCGTAAATTAGGCGATTTTTGTGTGTGTTGCCTGGGATTTGTTGGTTGGGATTTTTTGGTGGTATTTCATCAGCTCACTATTCGCGCCCTTTTTGGCAAAACCCGGTTTTTGCTGCACACGCACTAAATATATGCAGTTAGATGCACTAATTAGGGTTTATTTTAAGTTTTTTTCGGCTTGATTTAATTGCACAAGCACATTTTCTTTTTGCGACGCGTCGAAAAATGCTTTTGTGTGAGAGATGCCAGGGCTGCCGATTGTGCGATGGCGTTCAGGGCTGCCACTTGTCAACCTTCAGTTATTTGTCATAATTATTTTTTTTATTATTAAAATTGATTGATTAATTGATTTGTGGGATTTTTTTTTTTTGCAGTTTGGTGCGCTTCTTTCCGCTGGACTCCCAGGATGAGGAGAGCGTGGGCGATCTCTTGCTGCAAATCGACAATGTTTTGCAGTTTGGCGAGGATGCCGACGTGCAAGTACGCGACTTTGATGAACCAGAGGAGGGCGACAGGGATGAATAAAATGTATATTTATTAATTATAAGGCATCGCATGTATTGCTGTAAATATAAATAAAAAATAAGAGTGAATAAATTACCTAATTATCTTCATGCCGGTAGTGAGCCTCCAGCCCTGGTCGCAGTGCTGCCACCTGGGCGACGTTGTGCAACACTGTTTTCGTAATTTTAAATTCCTATACGCGTACAGCGTCTACCAAAACATTGCCTTTAATACGCAATTAAATGTGAAGTTAGCATGCAGGAAGCCGGCGGAAGTCCAAGTGGAATGTCGGCTAGCCAGGAGACCATATCGAAGCGTCTGGCGGCGCTGAACCTCTGGCAGGAGGAGCAGAAGCGGATGCTGGCCGAGCGACAAAACAACCAGCGCGTCTTGCTCGGCTTGGAGCAGCGGGACATGTACAAAATGCTGGGTTTGCTGCATAAGGAGGTGGAAAGCAGGGACTCCAGTGTGCTGGAGGGCTCGTGGGACGACGATCCCTCCATTCAGATGCCACGCCTCGCGGACTATGACCAGCAGGAGGAGGAGGAACGGAACCTGCAGAAAAACACGGAGAGTCCTCAGCCGGCCAAGCCCAAGCGTCCTTTCCTGCGCCGCGGTGAGGGTCTAAAGCAGCGCTTTAAAATCAATCCTGACCAGCTCCGCCTAGACAACCTGCCCCGTTACAAGTACGCCAATTCTCATCCCCAGTTTCGAGTGCCACAGGTGAAGAAGAGCATCCTCAAGAAAGGAGCTCCTGCGGCTGCGCAAGCTGCAGCTCCTGCGACTGCACCTGCTCCTGTTCCTGCTCCTCTCAAGCCACCAGCCAAAGTTGACCTCAACGAGCAGCGATTCCAGCAGGTGTTAATTAGCTCCAAAAATGTCTGCAGTTCCACTCCGGATTTGAAGTCTTCCTATGGATCCTCCACATCTGCCTCCAGCATCTCGCCGAGAGTTCGCTTTGTGGAGCAGAAGGGCAAGGGAGGACAGGCGGATGACGAGGCTTCCTCAGAGGCTAGTCCCTTGACGGGCGTGTGCTGGGCCAAGGTGCTGGACACCCAAAATATAAAGCCCGTACCTCTTATTCAAAGACGTTCGGCTCAAATTCGAGTAGAGGACGACAGCAACGTTAGCATATTCGAGCTGCTGGAGCAGAAGGCCAGCGAGGGGAACATCGACATGAACTCCAGCTGCATTCGGACATTCATGGCGCGCAAGGAACACCGGCGGAACATGGCTGATGACACAGACCAAATTGTAGTCACGCAGCAGGTGAGGCAGATGCGATTGCAGCCGCAGGTGGACCAGGTGATGATCAACGAGTTGGACGAGGATGCGGAAGAGGAGGAGGACGGAAACGAGGAACAGTCCAGCGAGCAGACTCTCACCCATTCCATGACACCTATTCAGGTGGGCAAGACGCAAGTACGAGTGCGCTTCTCTGACTCTAATGACACCCACGAGTATTCCGACGCCACCAGCCTGAACGATGGCTCCAATATCCAGCTGTTCGAGCAGTTCAAGTCCGCTCTGTTTCAGGCTTTGGAGCAGAAAAAGAAAGCGACGAATCCCGGTCAGCAGCCAGAGGAGCCACTAACTCAAGAGCTGCAGGAGAAGGCCAATCTCGTCCGCACTCGGCTCGAGGAATTAGAGGCTGAGATAGAAACTTTTAAGGAGCAGAATGCCCAGCTGCTGCGCTTAAAGCAGCAGCACGAACTGGATAAGGCCAAGTTTACCCAGGATCACATGGAGGCCATGGAGCGCGTTCACGACGAGAAGATCCAGGCGGAGATATACCTGCACGACGAGCGCATGAAGATCGAGGAGGAGCGACGCAAGTTTGAACAGCAAATGCGCCTCCAGAAAAGTAACGCCAACACTAAGGAGAAAAAGGAGATTGCCGCTTTGAAGCAGGAGGTAGAGGCACTGCAGCTGCAGCTCAAACAGAAAGACCAGAACCACGTTTCGGCGCAGGCACGACTTCGTGCTCAGCTGCGGGCCACCGAAAAGGAGCAACATAACTACAGGGACGAGATCGAGCTGCTGCGCAGAGAAAACAAGCGTCTGGAGCAGGAACTTGTCAAGATTGGCCGCGAAAACAACAGCAAGATGCTGCAGGAGATCAATAGGAACATTGCCAGGCTGGCGCCCAAGGTGGTGCGTACATAACCCCAATCTTAGCATCTGTAATCCCAAAATAATCTAGTGATTATCGTTTCAGTTTCCTACCACTTCCACCTCCCAACCCCTCGACGAGAACGGACGTCGGACACAGTCTCTTGATGGCACCGCGCCAGGTCGTAAGCCAGACGCTAAGAAGCGGGAGCAGCCTTCCCATCGCCGCCAGAGCAGCGGTAGTACTTGTCAAGTCAGGAGCCGCAGTCGTTCCCTTGGCAGATCCAAAAAGAAGGCGGAAGCACTGGAAGAGGACAGTTGCGCCTCCTCTAGCAGCTCTGGGGAGGTGGAAGAAGTCAAAGAACCACCAGCACCAACTGCTGCAGAGGTTCCCCCAGCGAATGCCAACTCCACCACCGACTTCAAGCGGGAGATCGTGAACGATGATGGGAGCAGGGACATTTGGTATCCGAATGGCAACCTCAAGAAGATCAGTGCCTGTGGCATGCATATACGCATGCTGTACTTCAACAAGGACATCAAGGAGACGGACATCAGGGAGGGCACTGTGAAATATTACTACGCCGAGACGAACACCTGGCACACCTCCTACCTAGATGGCTTGGAAATACTCGAATTCCCCAATGGACAGACCGAGCATCGACGCAAGGATGGTACTATTGAAGTTCATTTTCCGAATAACAGCATCAAAATAGTGGATCCGCGCCATGCCGAGAAACTGGAGGAGTGGCGCTATGCGGATGGAACGCACCTGGTGCAGATGCGCAACGGGGACAAGATTCTAAATCTGCCCAATGGCCAGAAGGAGATCCACACGAAGCTCAATAAGCGAAGGGAATATCCCGATGGCACGGTCAAATTGGTATATCCGGATGGCAGCCAGGAGACGCGCTACTCCAACGGACGTGTGCGGCTGAAGGACAAAGATGGCAAGCTCATAATGGACACAGACTATGCCAAGTATTAGAATAAGTACAATTATCCCTGTGAATTAAACGTAGCTATAAGAATTAGACGCAATTTTATTTTTTTTCTCTTATGTTTATTAACAACGGGTCCCAGTGCTTACTGCTCTGCATTCTCAGCCGCCTGGGCCATGGCCAGTTGGTGATCAAAGTTCTTGGGATTTTGATTCAGCAGCTTGGAGGCGAACTGCACGATCTGCTCATAGGTGATCTCGGCCTTGGCGCGCAAACCCCAAAGAAAGAAGACTTTGGGATCGTCGTAGGCGCTCAGCTGGGAACGCTCTCGCTTCAGGTACTGCTGCTTCACGAAGGTCTCCTCAATAAGCTTTCGCAAATTGGCTCCGAAGTATCCGTGCTCCTCGTCCACTTGGATATTCAGCAGCTCCAGCATGCCGTACAGTTTGGAGTCCTCTATACGATTGCCGCGCAGAAAGATGTACATAAGGATGATGTAGAGTAGAGTAATCCTGGGTCGCTGTGCAGCGGTCAGTTCGTGAATGGAGGCCATCGGCGTCTCCGAAGTACAGATATAGCACTTGGAGACCTGGTCCAGCTGCTTAAATATAATTCCGAAACGATTGGCCAGCAGTTCGGTGACCAGCTGCAGTCGTTTCTTTAGCTCGTTCTTGTCGCCCGCCGCTGTGACCAAGTCCTTCTCCTTGATGGGAATCTGTTCCGCGGAGTGATCAAGAATGTAGTTTAAAATGGCGCGCACTTTGTCGTCCACTTCTACGATGTGCTGGGTTGCCTGCGAAAGGTTCGCATTCTGACTTTTGGCGGCACGAGACGTGCTGGCCATTTTTGGTGGACTTTATTCGAACTTTTTTACCACAAAAGCATAAAACAATGATATTTATCAAGACCGGGTTAGGTTTTTGTAGTGAAGTTGATAGTATGTGACCAGGTTCTAGAATTGCAAAAAACGTATTTCTTCACTGTTCCATAGCTCATACTGTTGTTGTTGCCAGACTGCGCAAAATCATTAGTTTGTCGCGCAAACATTCTTTAGGCACGTGTTTTCGGTTTAAAACCATCTATCTAGAAGCGGAGCCCTAGGAGCCATTGGGATAAATCGACTTGTCAAAGAAAACTCATTGAAACTCTCAAAAATGGCGCATAAACGCTCATGAAGACTCATTAAACTAAGCTGCCAGAGTTTTTAGAGAAGATCGATTTAATTTAATCGATAAATGCTTGGCACTACCACTTTTTGGCGCACTTTTTGAATTTTAAATGCATTCAATTACCCTCCCAATTGTCCTTTTGTCATTTTCGCCCTCCTTTACCACTTGATGCCTTTATATGGCGATTCAAGTGCAAATGGGCACTCAATGTGCTCCTTATATCGCACAAACTGGGCCAAGTGCGCCTAAAGTGGCCGTTGTACTGGGTTAATATTGATTGATTTCGTTATGCTAGCAGCGACCTTTCGTTATTTCCAATCACACATCAATTTTGGTCTCAGTTTAGTGTCGGCCATTTGACTGAATTTAGTGTCTTCCAGAGTCGTAGAGTCCCGAGGTGATGTGTTTTTAATTAAAATGGCAAAAGTGCCGCGACGTGGAGCAGCAGGAAGCAAACAACTTTCAAAACTAAATGCGAATGACATGCACGGTCAACATTCCCCAGCGAGACTCAAAATAAACAGCGTCCGAGAGTCAAACAAAACGAAATGGAAATGCATTTTGTGCAGACACGCGCAGGAGTGCACTTCCAGACGCAGACACAGACGGAGTAGGAGACGCACACGAAGACGGAGAAGACGGAGAATTGCATGGCCAAACATATTTTATTGCCTTGAAATGTGTGTTTTAGGTGGCGGCTTGGGTGAAAACGAGTTACCTGCGCCTGTGCCTGCGTAAGCCGGCTAAAAAAAGTGAAGTGCTCTATCCATAAGTGATAAATGTTCAGGCGGAAGGTAGCAGACAAAAGTTGACTGGCCAGGCGGCAAGCTTTAATTGATTTGCCATTGTTCCGGCTCTAGACAAAAGCCGAGCTCGAGCCAAATCTCAGAGGTCAGGAATTTATGAGAGCCTTTTGTTCGGTTGCGAAATGGATATCCGCCGATTTCTGCAAATTTCATGACTCTTAGAAACTAAAATTTAAATGTAAATGGTAGAGTTCTTTTAGACTTAAAACCATAAAGTATTGCCATTTGTTAATTTTGAGTGAAGAGCTATAGTGCGTTGAATCTTCTGTCACATGTTTACTAAATATTTCACTTATTCTGACCCTTCTATGGTATTTCTGAATTGAAGAATTTGAAGATCAAGAAATCATAATTTAGATAGAAACTAACTTTAAAACAAATATTATATGAAGATTTTCTGTATCTCAGACTCCATTTCATTCCGAGTTTATACTGATAAAGTGAAAAGTCTTAGGGATCGTAGAAACTGCGAGTGAGTAAATCAACAAAACGCATTGTCAACTCTTCGACTTTGACTTTCTACACACAAACAGTTTTGCTTTCAAAATAAATGCTCAATGTAACGTGGAGTTTGTCAACTCCAGTGGTGCCAGTGCCAGTCCCCGTTCCATCTTTTTTTATGGCCGGCTAATTGTAGTCAGGCTGACTCGTAGAAATGTCTTATATATAAATAGTAAATGTTTCGTGGTGTTTGCTGAAAAGAAAGTCAAGGTCTTTGCCGAGCGGCATGAGCAGCGAACTTGCTTTTCATCTTTTTGGCGTTCCGTGGCAATAAAAAATTAGCAAATGACATGAGCATGCCATTTAGAATTTTCATGATAAACAAAAACCCATGACCAGTCAATAGAGTAACGACAACGGGTTTTTTGTGCTCACCATTGGTGGCAAAAACTATTAATAAATTAATAACAGAATCTCAAGAAAAGATGGCAACAAAAAAGAAAGCTCTAAAAGGAATGTGGAGAGACTTGATTCTCTGCATTTTGCGGGTTTATTGGCTATTAAATGGTTTTTATGTAAAAAAAAAGCCAGATGTCGAGTATGTCGACTCAAAAATAAAAGTCAAGACACCTCATAAAAATAATAATTATAATAAAATTAAATTAAAACATTTATATTTGCTTAATACAAACTAAAAATATTTCTTATAAATGTTTCACAAATATAATATTAGGACATACTAGAATTTCCTACCATATTTTTAAATATATTTACATGTTCAAGTTCTGATGGAATCTTCATTTCTTGTTTATTTAAAAAACTCCAATTTAAGATATTCTCCTCTGACACTTTTGATTTATTGCCACGCAACTTTTTCTGTTACAACTGCTTTTGCTGAACTGATAACCCCGATTCCGGGTGCGCTGGAACGGAATTAAGAATCTAGCCACAATAGCCGGCTATTGTTGACTCAGTCTGGTTGCGTGCTGTTTCCCAAAACTGGACTGCCTTCAGCGGAGTGGTTTGGCATTCTTGTTCAGCGGCAGCAGCCGCAGCCGCAGCCGCTCGTGGCTGATCTGGCTCGGGACCGGCACTTCGATTAGATTATGATTTGCGCCTCTCTCTCGTTCCCTCTAAACGACCAGTTTTCAGCTAAATGTCAATGGGTTCCACAATTAAAAAGTTACCTGTGTGTTTGTGTGTAAAGTTCAGTTCTAAAACAAAAGACTTAAGCTACAAACTGGCTAGGCAGAGGTCGTCGGCTGCCTAATTAAGAGGTCAATTTATACACCCAGGCCATGGCCTAAAATAGAGATGTGCTGTTTTTTTTTGTGGCCTCTCGACCTTTTACACTTAATAAATTTCGTTGTTAACTAGAAGGCAGCAGTTAGTCCGGCAGATAATCAAATTAAACGCTTATCAGTCAGTTGGCTAAAACGGCTGCAACAATCGTCGCAATTAAAGTCTGACAAATGGGCAATGACGCGACTACACTTGGGGGCCAAGTTCACTCGTGCATGCCGAATCGCGCATACGCACTGTGTGACGACATCAAACTGCGGGCGAGGGGAGTCTCAGATATGCTCCTCATTCGTATAAAAATAATTGATGTCTAAGCGGATCTGAAACGAATGCTTATTCGTAGTGGGAAAATACAACTTATGATTACTCAATGAGGGTGCTTTCATGCATTTCAATTTGGTAATCCAGTTGTAGTCGTTTAGAACTGGGTTTTTTGGAAGAAGTATATAAAATATAATAAATAACTCGAAAAATAGTAGACCTTAGTCGAAACTTTTTATATTTTTATATAATATATATAATGTTTAGAAATATATATTAATATAAATATACAGAAATGACTCCTTCACTGCGTTGCAAACTTCTCTGTAAATTTATACAAAATGACTTATAGCCGAAATAATACCTCGATCTACTGGTTGTTTTTAGAAATTGGATGAACTTTTTGGCAGGCAGCGGTTAGGCATTTCACTAAATTCTATCCGACACACTTATCCAGATAAACATTAAATTATTAGGGTAAGCTTTCAAGAGATATAATACTTTTCCCAAAAAAACCTTTTAATCCTTTTCAAACAACAGGATTCCTCTCTGGCGTCCACATTAGTTAACATAATTTATTTACCTGACCAACATCCGTTTTTATTAATTCGCATTTGAATAATATATTCGCAGCTAAAGATTGTTGAAGGTCATTGTTTATTTATTTCCATGCATCTTTCTGGGTCTTCAACTTGATCTTCGCCTTCGTGTGTTTTTATTACTCTCGAGATCCACAATCTCTCGTTCGACTGGCTGGCCATTCTAAATGGTTTATTAATTTTTATGGCCCGTGATTCGATGACTTTGAAGTGGGCCAGCAGCATAGATCGCCAGCCCACATCACCTTAACGTTTGTACAAGCATTAAATGTTTATTAATTATATCATAAATAGCCCTGCCGTTTTGTAAACAATTAAGCGTAAACCCAATGTTTGCCTCTAAAGCCATAAATCCGGACAAGTTGGTCAAAACTAATGGCGTTTCGGCTGACGATTGACTGAAATTCCCATCTAATGAGTCACTTGAGGCACTCGAAAACGTTCCACGAAATTCTCCACGCCAAGTAAATGCCAAATAGTTATACAGTATCCGGTGTGCCGGCTTTAGGCTAATAAAATGTCAATTAGGGATTTCTCGACTCACTCTCTTTCGGTGACGTCCCCAGGCTGCCTTGTGAAGGTCGTCGATCAACAGCTTTTTAGCAACCGTATCACACGAGGCGAAATGTGAATCACATATTCGCGAATTTTGTATGCATCCAGCGCGGCTGTCACAACAGCCTTGAGCCACCGAGCGAACACTTTGCATGGGAGAGTGCCAAAAAAACAACAATAAACCATAAATTGTTGCATAAATCTCGGACGGCTTCCTGTGTGAGAAAACTTTCACATGCCATTTGCCAGAAGGCATCAAATTTATTATAATTATTATTGAGCCTGGTGTCATGTTATACATGCATCAATTTAATGGTTTTTGACTCGCCAAAAAGCAGAGTGTTTGCCCAGCTCGTGAGAAGATCTTCACTCCGAAGTCATGGTCATGGTCAGGCTGGGATTCGACTGATTGACTGTCCAGAGTGTCAACGACTCGGATTAAATATTGAAAGTATTTTTAATAATTTGAATGTTTCTCTAGAGGTTTAAGTTGCAATACATTATATTATCCAATGAATTAATGATTGTTCAATAACCAAAATAATTTCTTTAAAATTTTATTACCATTTTAAGTTTAAATAGATATAATGTGTAAAAACTACATACTAACGTAGTAATAAATTAAAACTAATAAAAAATAAAATTATATAACCTGTAGCTTCATAAAGACATTGGTCACATAAAATAAATATGATTTGATAGCTCATAAATACTTATAGATGTGCACATAAATAGGACAGTTAAGCTACTTACTTCATTCTAATTTCAATTTATGATTTTTAAACAAAAGCTAGGAACTTCCCATGAAACTCTTGAGCTTTACCGAAAGGCAACAATATAAATTCAGTGTCGCAAAGAATTCCCAGGGCAGGGCCTTGAGTCACTCATCGGAAGCCCCTATATATAGGAACGGCTATTCAAAGAAATGCTTTTAAAGCCAAGTTAAATCCCGGCAGGGAGGATTATGCTTGCATATGATGTCATGTCTTCGAAATGTATTTTTTCGGTTATTTTTTGAGCTTGAGCTTGGCTTGGCTGTGCTTTCGTTCGGCCTGCGTTTATCGGCATCTGGCTATCGGTTCAGCCGGCTCAGCGGCCTGTTTGAACGCATTTCATTATAGTGTATATATATCTGTATATATATGGTGTTTATGTGCAGGCCCCGGGAATATTATATGGTGCTGAAGTCGTCTGAGCGGTGTCTGCATTCACAACCGGTGTGGCTGTCTCGGCACCGGCTTGCCTTTTGTTTGTTTTATGTGCACGAGCCATATATACTCTGGCCAGTATGTGTGTAGCCTCTGTCGGCCTCAGCGTGTCTGCATTTAAATGCATTTCGAGTATATATTACATTTGCTTTACTTTTACTTTCATGTGCAACTGGTTGGCGGTAGGAAGTGAGGTGCCAGCGCAGCAGCGGGCGCCTCGGTGTTTCTCTCAGTGTGCGCGCAATGAAAACGGTTTGTAAAGTGATTGTCAATCATTTTTGGTGGCATGTCGCCAAACCGCTTTGACAATAAACAGCAGCCAGCTCAGCGGCAAGACCAGCAACAGCTCTGGCCACAATGGCAGCTGCTACACATTTTTTGTTTGGGTTTCGGCCACGTTTGTTGTACTTGTGTGTTTGCTCAATTAAGTGGTATTAATGCTTGTATATTGCGAAAGATATTAATTTTTATAGCTTACTAAAAGTATAATTATAGCTTGGGCTAGAAGCTAAATGAATATAAACTATTTTTAAAGAACACATACTCCGAAACCTAATAAATTAGTGACTAAGCCGCACACTTTTCAGATAAATAACTCTTAGTGGCTTCGCAAACACCGCTCACATCTGGCTTATTTATCGCCCTACCTGCTTTGATTTATTTGACTTTAATCGTCCAATAATAAACAATCAAATTAAAAGCGAAACAAACAAAGAGACCGAGAAATAAGCCAAAAATATTGACGTAATATTTGGCGTCGGTGCAGAGCGAATTGGTTAAATGCTTTCTGGGTTGAACAAATAAGGAAAACTAAGCCAATTTAAGACGCACCGACTTGGTTTCGGTGTCTTTTGAAACAGAGCCGAATCGAGATTAACTCGAGCAAGAGATCTCAGCTGGTTTCATGGCCTCCGTTTGGCCAACTCTCCTTTAATTTTTATCATGAAATTTTCATGTGTAACGCGAAATGAAGACATTACAATCCACAGAAACAGAAAAGCAGAAAATGAGAAAAGTTGGCCTCTCCCATGTAACATAACCATGCGATGGCATCCGAAAAATTCATTTTTCGCGTTTTTATATAATGTGGAAATGGCTCTTTGCTTTGATTTGGCATTTTCGCTAATTTCAAATATAATTTCGAGTTTCTATGTAGATTGCACTCTTAATTAAGGCAATTATTATTGAACAACTTTCGCCGCTCTTCGTCTCCGATCGAGTTGCACGCGGAGTGGCTAAAACAAATCACACAGGTATCAGGTTTACCTGGTCCAATGACGGAGTGGAGTGAGGAAGTGGGTGCTTATGTCTACGGCTGTTTGTAGATAGCAAATGAGTTTATGTATCTTTGATGAAGATGCCCCGAAAGTGGGTAAATTTTTGATAATTATATGTTTACAAAACTTACCCTAGGCTTTTCGTGGGAAAGTGATTTGTTGGAAATGTGTTAACAACTATTTGAAATGTATTTAATTTTCAAAACTTTACAATTTATTTCCGAATGGATTTATTATTAAAAGTATTTATTTCTCAATGCTTTAAAATGTATTTTCAAATATATTTATTAATTAAAGTACGATAATAATAAATAAAGACAATAAAATGATTTTTCATTAAGTTTCGATTTAGTTTTTTATTACAAAATTAACTATTTGTACCTTCTTCTTTTGTTAAATTTGCTTTTATTAGAAGGGACTTTCAATATACGAAATCAGCCCTGGTTATGCCTCTTTATTTCTTTGCTAACCCCTTACTTAAGCTCCATTCAAAAACTGCACTCATAAACTGAAGTTGCATTATTATTATTATTATCTTTTCTTATTGTTTGTTTTGTATATTATTCTATGGCAGTAGCAGGCGCTCAATGACAGTGCGATAAGCCG
>VNJS01017088.1:0-44327 GCA_008042575.1 Drosophila watanabei | reverse complement strand
TAAGCACACAGCCAGGTATTCCGTCGGGACCTGGCAAATAAACAGGCTTTACGCGATGAAGATCAATAAGAAGAGAGCTTTCGTTCAAACTAGGACTGAAAATAAGGCTGGACTTGGGCATGCTGTAAGAATAGGTCTGATTTGAATCCGTGGATTTAGAATATGTTGTTTGAAAAAACTGCGCAAATAGATCGGCTATTGCCTGATCATTATTTGCGGTCGTATTTTTAAAGAGAGAACTTTTGTGACTGGTCATTCAGAAATACTCTGTACATCAGTCCCAATATCGAGAGTCACATTGAAAGTAGGATGATAAGGATGATCTTTGGGTTGCGTCAGGGGCGCCACCCTAGCCAAACTAACTCTCGCCGGATCAGAGACAAAACAAAGATCCAGCGAACGCTCTAAAGAATTTCGAACATGGTTGACTTGGGACAGCGAAATGTCAAACAAGCCAGCAATAAAGTCATGCTGCGTTGATGTTAAAAATGTAATAGATAGCTCCAGGGATATTAAAATCACCTAGCACTATTAAATGGTTCCTATCCGAAAGTTTATTGGAAACCAAGTGGATAGCGGAGAGATGGTTTAAATATATATGAAGTTCCGAAAAGGGAGGAATGTAAGAACATGTAATATAAGTTAAACTACCGTTAATTGATAGCTTTACACAAAGGCATTTAACATCGTTGCATTCCTCAAAAGTTATTAATTCTGACGTGAGAGTGAAGTCAACCGATATAAGGACGCCACCCCAACGTCTGACAGGCCGATCTAGCCGATAAACCGTGAACACCGCTGGAAAAACTTCGGAGCTAAGTATATCCGGCTTTAACCAGGTTTCTGTGAACACGATAACCTGGGACACAAACGAGAAACTATAAGAATACAAGTTTGGAAGCTTACTACGTAGGCCTCTTGCATTCTGATAGGAAATTATAAGGGAATGATTTAGTTTTTTGGAGCGGTAGTGTGGGTAGAGGGCACAGTGGTCTGATCGGACCTGGGAAGAGTTATTCCCACAGGCCGACGTTTCTTTTTCTTAGCTTCGTACTCATTAACAACAATATACTCTGGCCAAAAATTGGTAGAGCATAATGTTTCAAAAAGTTCGTTAGGGACATTTATTTTAAAAGCTGAAATGTCCCTACCATAAGAAAATGTATATTTTTTCCACCCTAATCTTTATTTTTTCGGCTCCGGTTTTGCCTTGAATAAAGGCTGTCTGATCAAGGGAGAGCCGCGAAACGAATATCAGTTTCGTGGGTGGAACTACTATAAGGGCATTCGGCAAGGCAGACTGTGGAGCTGCATTGCCGGCATCGGCCGGTAGTCCAGGCCTGATACCCTGGGGGGATATATTAACGGGGTTCTGAGGGGTCGCTATTTCAGAACCCCAGAGGACAAATCGGATATAGACGGCGATTTGGTCACTCCTGCGGCATATTCGGATACCGAATCTTTTTTTGTACTCGATCTCAGGGTTCGTGAAGATGATCCTGAGGTCGAGGGCAGTGCCGGGGGAGGCTGCTTTTGAGGCACCGCGGCGGGTTCGGCACCCCATTTGTAGGTTTTTGCACTTCGGAGATTCATTTAATAGCTTAGGGCTATTAAATTGACTATCCAGCAGTAAGAGTATATAATGAGTTTTACGAAAACTTGATAATAGCTCTTTAAAACTGTCCCTGGTTTGCAGCATAAAAGACTTGATTTTCTTTTCAATTTCGTGGCAGGCCACACAGCAGTAGCGGAAGTCTTTATCAGCTTTAACGTCGTCTAGCGTCCGAGCACTAGTCTCAGTGCACTTGGCGTGCACTCTGCTTTCGCACAACCAGCAGCCGATGGAGACATCATCTTGGGAAATTACCTTATTGCAGGCTTTAACGAAGCAGACAATTCCAGAATTCATTATAGGGACTTACCACTGTACCTTTTACGTAAAGAGAGTAAGAGCGAGAAATAAGAAAAGAAGTACAACCGCACAGAGAGAGCGGGAGAGGAAGAGAGCGGGAGAGCAAGGAGTAGGCAAGCTTAAAATCGTTAAGCTGGCGCGACAGCGCAAACGACGGCTAGACGAAGAAGACACAAAAGGAAAGCAGAAAAAAATGCAAAAACAAACACCAGCCACAAAATAAATTGTGAAATTAAAATAGATTAAAACACAAAACAGAAAAGCTGCATGCACACACATAGTGAACGGGAATTTTATTAGGCACAATATAGACAATTTAAATAATATTCCGATGGTTTTTATCACAAATTTATCACAAAACGAGAGCAAAGAAAAAAAACACGACTGTTCACTTTGAAGAGAAAAGACGAATTGAATGAGAATGAGGTTTTTAAGCATTCTTAAGCATTTTTAGAGCGATTTAGAGCATCATTTGCCAGTGGAGGATTTCAACTGATGTACACTGTATGGCACTGCTTTGCCGACTTCAGGTGCACATTGCCCTTTTGGTTTGACCCATGTAACGTTCTTTTTACACTATCGTGCGTTACCTATCGTTATCGAAGTAAACGCAGAACGTGTGTTTATACTGGAAAAAGTTGCGTTATTGAGATTGTTTGACAGCTATTTGTCAGAATTTATTAGAAAGTACAAAAATTTAGACAAATGAGCAACTCGAACAACGACGAAAGCCTGCAAGCCTCAGCAATGGAAAATAATAAAGAAACCATGATGACTGCATTGGTTTGGCCGCGATGTCACCAGGAACTTTTGAGGAACTAAAAACCTTAAAGTAGCGATTGGTTTAACGGCTTTTAAATAATCGCAAGCAAGATTCTCCTTTATATCTAACTATTTCTTTGGAGAAGCAAATAGAAAAGAGGCTATCACCCTATAGGTGGGATTCTTCCAAAATCCTTCAACATTTTCAGTCCATAGCTAATGAAGTACCTCAAAGCAGCTTTGCTTCATCTGTCAGTTGCTAAGAATTATTTTCTATATTAAGCTCTGTATGGAGTAGAGCTAAAATTTTAGTCAGCTAAATCTCCCTATATTTCGACAGCTGACCTGTGTGACCAGATGTTTGGATGTTCATCCAAAACCCATAAAAAAAACATAAATTTACTTTAAAAGTGCAACATTCAGATATGGAAGCTTATAGACGTTCAATTAAAGTAGCGTTTGGGCTATGCGCAGTTGCTGTGGCGATGGAGGAGGGAGCCTCCACTAAAAGAAAGCGTAAGGTCTCCTAAATATTGGGTAAACCCATATTTAAAGGAACGCGGCTCTAAGGGCCCAAGATTATAACCTTTTGCAAGACTCCAACTTAATACCCCAAGCCGCAGTTTTGACAGACCTAAGAGTATGCCGCCGAGATCGTCCTCAAGACTTTTGCAAAGAAATAAAAAAACAATTTAAATGAGTACCTTAATAGCCAAATTAGATATTCCCAAGTTAGTTGGCAAGCCGAGTCCGCAGTTGTTAACATTGATACATAAGATAAAAATAAATAAATACAAATTACAAATTAATTATAAGTTAAATATTTTTTATTTTTCTTGATTTGAATTACCAGCCACTCTTTCCCACGCACTTTTTTAAAAATTTGAGGCGTACTTGTCGTAGTCGTGCTACTTGTGGGTGAATCCCACAAAATTGTTTTTCCTTTGATTAGATTAATTAAATTAATTTTGTCTTCGTTGGAAAAACGGCTATACGGCTTTTATTTGTGGAACTCGTATCCATTTTCGAAGGGGGGCAGTCGAAAGATTAAATATTTTAAATGCCTAGTCGAAAATTCATCCGAAAATGAATACCTAACGCTTGTGTTCATTCTAGTATTTTTCAGTATTTATCTTATCCGAGCTCCATACGTACTTGCTAAACGGGCAATCGAAATCGTTTAGGCATCCCTTTCGCACTCACAGGGTTTCGAAAATTTAGCTCTGCTCCATACGGAGCTTTAGGAGGTAAAACTTGTTCGATAGTCCGATTATCAGGTAGTAATCAATAAAAACTGTTGTTATCGAAGCAAACGTTACATGGACGCAACTTGGATGTAACTTTTTTCCACCACTTGGCCGCTTTACAAAGTCTATGTAAAAAACAGAGTTTGTACTGAAACGCAATAAGGCAGCCTAGTGCAAATAGGGCCTAAGGCTGCCGTGGCCGAGTGACTAAGTAATTCATGTTATATTATATATGTATACATTGTGTAGATTGTATAAATCCAATGATTTAATTGCAATCTGCAAGAGTATACAAACTTAGGCGCGCCAAAGTTAGTTTCCTTTCTTGTGTTATATGTATTTTGGCCACTTTTCGAATTTTTACAGCGGATTTTTCATATGTTAGTAGCAGGTTTTTCTTACCCGCAAAAACAAAGAAGCAAAAAGTTATTTTTTTACCGCGTTTTTTATGATGAGCTTAGCCGCTTTAAGAATTCTTACACCTAAATTTTCGTATGTTGGTACTAGGCTTGTAAATTGTAAACTATAAAGAAGTACACCATTGGGCGTCCTGTAGTTAGCTCCCTTTATTGTTTTATTGGGGATCCTATTAGTTGTGCTGTCAAAACGGAGCAATTACAATGTTTAAGATTGATTTTAGAAAGTGTACCTTATAAACAGTTTTTTTATTAAAAAAAAAAATTTTTTATAAGTGTTATTAAAAGACTTACAGAATTTCCATAAACCGGCGCAGAATTATTTTGATTTGTCATTGAAAACGAGCCAGTGCCGACACCAACACCGTGTAGCTGATTGCCTTTTGATTGAAAAACTGGTTGCGGTACATTGTGACAATCATCCATCCCAATTACTGGTGTTTTAAAGGCTATATTTTGAATGTTGGGATTTGTGGGTAAGGGCGTGTTTGTGGCTAGCAAATTTTTTTGTATAACATTTTGATTTTTGGCACCATGCTGCAAGTTAGCCTCGCCGGAAGCTTTTGGCTGTGGATTTAGTGACGTTGCATTGCAGTTTCTGTCCACCTTAAATAAGGATAAAAAAGTTTTATATTTTAAAGAGATTGCGATTATTTTTATACCCTTGCATGGTATTAATATCCTAGTCAGAAGTTTGCAACGCAGTGGAGGAGGCATTTCCGACCCTATAAAGTATATATATTCTTGATCACATGTCCGTCTGTCCGTCCGTCTGTCCGATTATACGCAAACTAATCCCTTAGTTTTAAAGCCATCTGAATGAAACTGTGTAGGTAGTCTTCTATGTACTCTCACTTGTATATAAGTCGGAGCCAGCCGGATCGGTCAACTTTATCTTATAGCTGCCATACAAACAATCCGTAAATTTATTGAAAAAAAAATATAACTTCACTGTTTTTTAACATATCTTGATCAAATCTTGGTTATGAGCTTAATATGTTGTTTCAGATTTTTGGATTTATTTTATAAAAATCGGACTATTATATCATAAAGCTGCCATAGGAACGGTCATAAAATTTTTAGAAAAAAAAATTATAACTTTGTCAGTTTTTAACATAATTTCTTCTACTTTGAGATTCAAGTATTCCATTTTTTTCAGAATTTTGTTGTAAATTTCAGAAGAATCGAACGAAAGAATAGAATATATCGAAAATATAGCTGCCATACAAACAATCGGTAAATGTGGAGAAAAAATATATTTTACTTTACAGGTAAAAATGTAAAAAATGTAACAAAAATGTAAAACTAAAAATTGTATGAATATCAAAGAAGTTCATATTATATTATATTAAAATAGATTAAAATTCATACAATTGGAATCTGCAAGGGTATACCAACTTCGGCTTTCCGAAGTTAGCTTCCTTTCTTGTTTTTTACTTACTTTTTCTTTAATATGTAAGGGCTCGGTGGCTGTAATGTGAGCTGTTTCAATGTCACCTCGCTTTCGGACCTAGTAACGAAAAGAATTGATTTGTTAGAGAGGATGAAAGCAAATACAGTTAGATAATCTTTTGCGTCGGGCCCTTGAAATGTCAAGTAGGACCTATTAATGCCCATTTACACTAATATGAGGAATTACTTATCAGATATCGAATGAAACGCCAAAGCACGGAACAATAGATTATAGTCCATTTGAAGTAGCGTGGGCTACATATCGATGTTGAAGGGTATGCATAAACGCAACATGAACAGTTAAAACAGTTTTAAACTCGAGCTAAAGCCTTTGGCAACAATCACAAATTTTTTTTAAAGGCAAAAAACGTCGGTATGTGCATATGTAGGAAAACTTCTAAATTAAAATAAAATAAAATAAACTCACATATTCCGTTCCACTTGCATTGGATGCCGCAACAGTCATTTGTGTTATATTTCCATGGACATAATCGGTTTTAAGGGGAACCAGTGGATTGCCTCCTACTGTTGTTGCACTGATATTGCCAACGATGGCCGTTGAATCAACTTTTTCCCAGTCATAAGGATCTGACTCTTTGACACCACGTCTTTTCATACAGCGCTCAAATAGCCCTATGAGCATCTAAAATAATTTATTTTTATTCAAAATATATAATTTATATATATATATATATATATATATATTTAACTTACAGCATAATCTGGTCGGTCGGCATAGGTGAGTGACTGTATATGCTCTAGGAATTGCTTTAGATCCGACGGCAGGTGCTTCAGCAATATTCTGTGATCATATTTCTCCTTCGTTAATCCCACTTGCTCCTTGTCTTTTATTTTACGCCAAGGCAACTGACCATTTACAAACTCAACGAGCATGTAGAATAGGGACCATAGATCATCATGTCGTCCCATTTCCCTATTGCGATGGGCATTGATGGAAGCATATCGAACTGTGCCACGAAAACCAGCGGCAGCTCTGGGACACCGGACCTCGCCCGTGCCCGTTGTATATTGACGCGCCAATCCAAAGTCTAACATATAGACGCGTCGACAATTATAAGGCAATCGACCAACAGAGAAATTGCTCTAAAAGAAGTAATGTGTGGAGAATGTGTGTGAGATCATTTAGTCATATAATTATATATACTTTTATCGGTCCAAATCTAGTATCTCGTATATTTTATGTAAATTTATCGATTTCCGCGGTTAATTCGTTGTCACATAGCAATCTTGCTCGCACTTATGTTTTAGAATTAGGAGTACGGTATATTCATATTGCTGGAACTAAGGTAAAACACTATGGTTCTGTCAAATCTTTAAAAATCTTTAGTAAAATCTTCAACTAATGTAACAGTGTAATAACAGTTTTAGGAAGGAACTTACCGGCTTTATATCACGATGAAGAAATCCAACCGAGTGTATCGATTCAATGGCCTTTAGAATTTGTAAGCCTAACCTAAGTGTTGTACTCAGCGAAAATGCACCTCGCGGCTGAGCGCGTCGAAGCTCGGCTAGATTCTTGCCTTGCAACTGCATTACCACGTAATTAAAACGATCGTTGCGGCCGCAGCCGATAAAGCGGCAAACGTGTTCCTTCCCTTGCAGCTTCTTTAGAACGGCCACCTCCATTTTGAGAACCTGCTTGGGCTGACGCGCAGACTCTACTTTTAGAGCAACTTGCTCGCGAGTAATAAGGTCTTGGCCCTCATAGATTTCACCAAAACCTCCGCCACCAATTTTCCGAACGACCTGCAAAGGTAAAAAAAAAAAAAAAAAATGAGATTTCATAAAAAAGTTAAAATTTTGTGAATACCTTTAATGTATATTTAAAAACAAAATATTGTATTAAATACGTATTAAGCAATCTAGATGGGCATCATATGCCTGAGCGTATAAATTATGTATTATTTGCCTCAGATAACCGGTGTTGCAGAATTGACGGATTGCACAAAGTAGTTTACTTATTAGAATAGTATTTATAAAGGATTTATTAAACACTCAATCCTAACAAAAGCATTGTAAGGTCGATAAATTTAATATAGCGATTAATGACACTCATTAGAGCCGTTTTTACAACAATTAAAAAAATGAGATCAGAAGATAGTTTCGGGTAGCATTCTAGTGAAAAGTCTTTTGCAAAAATAAAGGTGTACAGAATCGGTTCTCGCGTTGTTTAATAAAATAAACAATACTGTAATACTGAGCTATATACAGTGCGCCAAGAAATAAAAAGCTTTTACAACCTTTTTGCAACAATCAAAACTTTTCCGCTTGGAACGGCAGTATGCGAATCATAATTTTTGGCATCAACACGGATCATCGGCCTTAACGTGTTAGCATGCCCACTATTAAACAATTTATCGTTTCAATCGAGCACAACCGACTGGACTTTTTTGACATAGGCAGTACCTTTAGATGTTGTACCGATTGTTTTAAAAAACAAAACAGTATTGAAGGTACAGCACTGAAAATTTACACAAAATCATGAACAAAAGTTTTAAGTTACAGCACCTTTTAAAGTTACCCATAGATCCTTAAAAGTATTTAAAAATATAATCTTTAGAACATTTAAGTCTAAATGTTTCGAAAGCCAACGTATGGAACATTTAGATTCGAATTCGGCATATCGAAAATATATATTTAAATATTTAATATATTTAAAAATATTTGAATTGTTCAAAATGATAAATTATCGAAAAACGGTAGAAAATATATATAAATTTTTTTATGAGTTTGATTTTATAATTCTTTAAGTTTTTCCTTTCTTCCTACTACCGATTTCGAACTCGTATGTGAGAAAAATGAGTGATGTGGCGGATACGCCCCCCTTGCTCTTAGGATGCTGCGGCACTGCAAGAAAGGAAGCTAAACTCTGGGCAATAAAGCAGACTGTAATTGTACCGTTAACCCATTTCTTGTCTAGTCGATCTGTGTAAAAACACCGAACTTAGATTTTTTTAGGTTCTCATATATAATGAGCAACATCAGCTATTTATTTAAGTCAGCGAAGGGGACGTTGTGGCTCAATTTTCTCACGCTTCTCACAAAAACAAAAATGAGATTCGGAGCAGATAAAGGGCACATCGCGCAATCTTGAGTTTGCAATGCAATGCTTCGCCTGGGCACAGTTCCCGATCTAAGTGGCCACCTGGTTCCGGTTCCGCCCTTCAGTCCTAAGCTTGGAGATGACCGTAGCGGCGAAGACTGACACAGCCTGCCAGTTCTCCTCGTACAGCAGCACCAACGGCACCAGATTCTCCACCGTCATAGTGGAGGACAGCTTGTTCAGCTTTCTAGTTCAGTCCGCTACCTGACGAACCTCTCGCAATGGAAGATCACGAGCTTCACACACTCTAGCTCCCCGAAGCAGCACGTACATGTGCCAAGTGCCTCGTGTCCAAAGCGCTGCAGGTAGCTCCTGAAGCATCCATGTTTGCTAAGGACTTGCGAGAGGTAAAAATTCACCTGCCCTCCTCTCTTCTTCGTCTAGATATCCAATCGGGGGCTCAGTCGATGCAAGATCCTGCTCATCGCTCTCACCGATGCGGTGGCCTTTGAGCCCGAGTACGTTAGGTGCTCGCGGAATGACTACCTCTTATTGATAAACACCCGCAGGTACTTAATGGCCCTGGACGATCTGATCACGGAGTCTCACACCCAAATGGTCGCTACCTCCACCTTCTTCCTGCTGCTTACAATAACGCTGCTGCTTATCCATAACGACTTCCGCGATATCATTCGCGAACCCCACCAGCTGGGTCTCTCCGAGTACGTACGTATACGACGTATGGGGATGTCTACCGTAACTACCAGGCAGTACGACTTTGCGCCTTCTTTTCACCGTACTCCCGAGATTGCCGCTTTCGCGATATCCATGACCTTGGAGATGGCTTCCACCGTCGACTTTCGACAGTTTCATCCCATATACTCTCTTCACAATGATCATGTAGGCGTTTCCACACCACTTGGGTTAGGCCAATCTGCCTCATCGACGGTGTCGGCAAGGTGTTAGAACACCTAATCGGCACCCGCCTTGAGGAGGCGATCCGTGCGGCAGGCGACCTTTCGGATACACAATTTGGCTTTCGTAAGGCGGTCGACGCCATAGCTAAGGTGGTTGACATTGCAAAATCGGCAATCGCTGGCAAGCGTTGGAAAGGCGGTTCAAAAGAGTATTGCCTAGTTGTCACTCTGGACATCCGCAATGCCTTTAACGACGGGGTGCTGCGCCTCTCTCTGCCCGGTTGGACCGAGCTAGTGGGTTTCGCCGACGACATTGCGGTGGTCGTTGTTGACAAGGAGCTCTCTGTTACCGGAGTTACCTGTAACTCGTGCATCGAGGCCATTAGCTCGTGGCTGTCCAGCGTGGGCTTGGAACTTGCGCCGCAGAAGACAGAAGCCGTACTCGTGAGTAGCAGCAAGAAGGTCGAGACCGCTACGATTAGGGTAGGCGACGCATCGATTAGCTCGTCTAGATCGATAAAATACCTCGGAGTGATGCTGGATACCAGGCTCTCTTTCCGTGAGCACCTCGCGTATGCCAGCCAGAAGGCATCAACATCGCTCAGAGCTCATTCCCGGATAATGCTGAACCGCAGAGGACCCAAGTAGGCTAGCAGACTCCTTCTTACCCATCGGCTCATCCGTAGTTTGGATGAGTGGCTTGGTAGAAAACACGACCCAAGTACTCAGCGGGCATGGGTGCTTCAGAGGTTACCTCCACAGACTGGGGCACACGGACAGCGCTGCCTGCACTTGGTGTGCCGACGAACTCGAGGAGACCGCCGAGCACGTAGTGTTCGCCTGCGGGAGATTTGTCAGAGAGCGGAGGCAACTGGAGACGCATCTCGGCGCCGAGGTCAGCGTGGACAACTTGACCACGCTGATGGTAGCCAGTGAGGACAACTGTCAGGCCGTGAGCAACTTCGCTGCGGCTGTGATGTGCAAGCTAAGGACGGATGAGCGCCTTAGGAGCGGCGGCTAACGAGGGCCTTGCTTTTGCGAAGCATTGCTTTGCGGCCGTGCCGCGAAAGCCCTGTTCTTGTTATTGTTAAGACCCTCCTGTTGTACCTGTACCTATTATAATAAATATTGAATAAAAAAAAAAACCACTTGGTTTTCCCTAATGTCCACCTTCAGGGCTTTATAGACGCCTCGGCTTAATACAATCCCGTCTGGCTGCGGCAACCGTCTGATTCACCAGTACACGGGCTTCTGTGCACGCTTAGATAGCATGCAATCATCGGCGGCCTGTAGTTGGCTCATGGCATAATCCGCCATCTGCTCCGCACTGCCAAAAGCATCCAACCTCCGCATACATACCGTAAAGGCCTGAATATCCAGGGATTCGATTCAGTATCCCCTTCGAGTTAGGGGAACGGTGGGGTACGGGTCGCGCGCGCCTGACATCAAGCTTAGTAAGGATCACTGCATAGGCACTGTAGATTCACCAGCCTCCAGTCTAGGTGGCGTTACCACAGGACTACAGAGCGGCTTTGCACAGATGGCATAGGTCAATTGGGGCCAGCGTAAACCATGTACGGCTCGCTTATGGCAACGACCTCAGCGCCCTAACCGCTATCATGATCGCACCTAAATAGGACTTTTTTCTGTCGCAGGTGCTGATGCATCTGACCGCTATGCGGCCTGGTTCCAGGCAACGGAAACACTTGGGGCGGGACTCGATGACCCTGAGGCGACACCTTGTCCAGCCAACCTTTACCCTTCCGAGGCTGGAGAGTAAGCCCGCCTCAACTTCAAGAACGGAAACAGTCTCCCCCTGGCCACCGCTTGAAAGAGGGGAACACCCTTGTTGTTAACGGAGCTGGCCGGGAGGTTTGCCTGCGTGACGAGCGTTGTCGAGAGCTCCTTCTTGGTCGCCAACTCATCCAAGTCGCGAATGAGGAAAGTGGTCTGTGTCAACACAGTATGGATCGGTATTCCACTGCTTAGCATACTCCCGATCTGCTCCTTGATCCCGTTGGTAAATGCTCCTGATGACTTCTTCAGTTCGAGTAGGAGTTCACATATTGCCGTCCTTCTCACCTTAGTCACACTGTCCTACCATTCCTACCTTTTCCTACCATTCTGGCATCATGGGTGCGAGTGACCATGTAAAGGCCATCTCTGTAGGACATCTCTGCCGCGGGGGTTACAATGATATCATCATTTCTACCCCTCTTGCGGGCCTCATTGTGTCCCCGCGCATTTATGCCGCTTTCGCTGTCAGCACTCCCCACCACTACGACTGGGGGGCTTAGGGGTCTGAGGCCGCATCAAGGTTTCGGCTTCGCGGTTGAGGGCGAGTTCTGGAGGATGTCTGTATGTCACTAGCTCTTGCTCCAGCTCCTTTAACCTTAGGCGAAGGCGTTCTTCATGGCCTGGTTTATGCTGCGCACCTTTCGGTACCTTTGTCAGTAGATCTGAGGCTTAGGCGCCTTCACCATCTTGGGTGGATGGGCCGGATCAGGGGGTTAGGAGAGTTCCTGGTTCTTTTCGTCTTGAGGTCGACGAACATCCCTCGGGACCGGTGTAATCTACATCTTATACACGGCAGACATTCCGACAAGCAGCAAGACATTCATCTCAACTTTCGCTGACTACACCGCTATTGTAAGCCCGTTAAAATACCCAAAAATAGCAACACACAATTTTATTCACCACCTGGTGAGTTTTGTAAATGGCCAGCAGACTGACGGATTAAAGTCAACGAGCAAAAATGTAAGCATATTACATTTTCACTGAAATAGTCGAAATGCCCACCACTGGCCCTAAACAACAAGCAGCTTCCACAAGCTAACGAAGTCTCCTACCTTGGCATACACTTAAATAGAAGGCTTACCCGGAGAAAGCATATCGAAGCAAACTTAAAGTCTTAACTTATAACTCGTGCTTAAAGCCGATCTGGACCTGTGGTTCGGAACTCTAGGAAAATGCTACAGCAACATGAAAATCATTCAGCAAGTACAATCAAACAAACAATAACTCGAGCTCCCAAATACATCAGCAACGCGAACATCCAGAGAGACATGGATATAAATCGCGTAGAAGAAGAAATTGTTTGCAGAAAAATTAATATGAAGCCAGCCTATCAACTCACCCAAATCCACTAGCCAGAAAACTCTCTCGGCTAAGCTACAATTCCCGCCTACAACGAACTGATTTCCCATCCCTATCTTACTAACGGAAGCTACCCATGTCTAATGGCCTTATTATACAGTAATGCAGTTTTTTAATCAGCTACTTCATAAGGACCTTGCAAGAGACAACTATGCGTATGGGTTACTTAGCGTGGTATATTTTGGTAATGTGACTATGGGCACACCGATTAATAAGGTAAACAATAGCAAGAGCCTCAAGTCGCAGCATATAAATATGCATTTTTTGAGTCCTCGAAGTATTCCAAATTGTATGTATATGGAAGTGCTTAAATTTATATTTTTAACCCTCAAATTGCATCACTAGCACGAAAATTTATTTTAGTTAGTTTTGCAGTGCAATAACTTTGGCACCGAAAACATATCAGTTTAACTCATTATTGTAGCCATTGCGAAGTTTAGATATAGCAAATACGGCGCTGTCAAATCTTTAATCAAATCTCTAATTAATGTGGCATCTCATAATTGTTTATTTATACAACAATAAAAACTTAAGATCTCTAGAAGATTCAATGAATAACAATACACAAAGACAAAAGACAAGGATGCAAGCGGGCGAGGTGGAGAAGCCTTTAGGTCTTGATGCCATCATCGTCGCCGCCCAGAAGATGAAGCTGGGCGACTCGATGAAGGAAGAGAACAGGGGATCTGTCGGGAAATGAGCAAGGTACCCATGACTCTGAGGGTGCTGCATATCATCCTTCATAAAACTAAAATCGCGTCGACGGAACTGCTTATTACAATTGAGCAAGAGTCCGCCGATTTAACTTTAGTCCAAAAGCCGTAGATTGCCTCAGACAATGCCATCGTCGGGTCAAAGTCCACAAAATACAATTTGTTCTTTCCAATATCCGTATGTAGTAACAGATCGAATGACCAGACCGTGGTTATGCTGAAGAGCGAGCAGAAGCATTACCTGGGAGCTACATGGCACACGACAGGACGACGTCACCAGAGGAAATCAGCCCGATAGACCAGCACCTGCTCGTGCAGACACCAACGCACACTACTGCGTGTGGGGGAGCCCCGAAATTGACGACAGATGTATGTCTGTCGCAGACTTTGTTCTTAATGCTAACTTACATGTAGCAAACGTATCTTCTTTGGTCCACCCTTATCAACAGTTCTAGACTTAACACTCGTAACTGAACAGGGTACTAAGGTATCAGATGTCCTCAAGAGACCATCCTTCTCAGAACACAATCACGACAAGGCTCGCGACCTGTCTGGTCATAGTAAAACCCACCTAAAGGGTAACCCTAGGTATCCACGGGCAGCCGACTGCAGAAAAGGCAGCGCAACGGATTCGGACACAGTTCAATTAGTCGCAACATAACTGTATGATATCCAAAACTTTCCCGGATGTTAAAAGAACAGCATTAATGGTACCCGAATACTATAAAACGGGTCAGGGCCATGCTCAATACTTCCACATATATACGGACGGCTCCAAGATTGAAAAGCGAGTATGAGCGGGTATATATGTATTGTAAAGACCCTGAGGTGAGGCTGTAGTAAAAGCTTCCAAGCCTATGAAGCAACAAAAACGGCAGAGCTTGCGCAGAGCTTAGACCGTCGAGCTTAACTTGTTCGTTGACAATCAATCGGCGATAAAATTCATACAATCGTCAGCAGCCAGTTCGAAAAATGTACTGGCATATCGGGAGGTACTAGAAAGTCACGAGAAAGTCAGTGCGGATCTACTGGGTTCCCAGCCACGAAGGCATTGATGGCAAGTAAAAATCTCCAACTCCATACAAACAACTAAGGCTCATATTTGCCTATGCATTGACCCCATTTTTTTTTTTTTCATGCGCTCGAGTTCCAACGATTCCCATTTCACGCCCAATTGACCAAAGGGCGCAGCTGTATGGCGTATGGCACGAACGCTTTCTAGATAGACGCGTGATAAGGAAAATAAAAGAAAGTACAAGGAAAATTGTATTTTACTATGGTACTACATTACGAGCTAATTCTACAAGCAATTCAGTTTTAAATCTAGGAAGACTAATGGGATATAGGTTCTGGATGTTAATCGACTTACGTGGGAATTAAGCTGACCTAGCAGATAGGGTATCTCTTCCAAACAAGAAAAGATTGATTAACCGAGGGTAAAGCTTTACTAAAGTCCGTGTAAATCATATCGCTTTGAATGTTGCGTTGGAAGCCTCTAATAACAAATGAGGTTAGTTTCAGGAAATTCGTTGTGGTTGATCTCTGCCTCATAAATCCATGGTGACATGGGGAAATGACGGATCTGCACAAGAGCTACTAGTGAGGGGTTATTACATTCATGAAGAGTTTCGGAATAACCGATAACTTTGAGATGCTCCTATAGTTACTGGCATCCGTTTTGCTACCTTTTTGGAGTTGAATAAAAAAGGATTCCTTTAAAATAAGGGGAATTTCAAAGGTTTCTAAAGATAAGGTAAACTATTTTAGAATGGGGTTGCATAGAGCGTCCGTGCAATACCTGAGCACACAACCCGGTATTCCATACACGTTGAAGATCCAGACAAACAGAGCTTTTGGTAATGATAGGATTAAAGATAAGTTTTGAACAAAGTTAAGAAACTGTTTCGAATTCTGCGTGAACTGAATCCTGCAACGAGTAAATTTTGACCGAGCACTAAGACACTTAAAGAGAACAGTTTGAGAGCCGGTGAGTTTATATTTATAAAGCCTAGACTTAACATTGTTTAGGCGTGCCAGCTCCTTATTAAACAAAGGTGGTTCACTGGAAGCCCACGGATGGTTACCAGAACACAAGATAAAAGAAACGAGTTCATGGCACTGTACAACTAGAAAGAAACTCTTTTTAAGTTTTCACCTACAGGATCGGAGATCACGATCTGAAAGTTTACTGGAAACGGCTTGAATTGCCAAAAGGTGTTTCCAATAGATAGGCTCTTCGGCAGATAAAGGGACATAAGAGCATGTAATATATATAAAACTACGTGGAAACGATAGTTTTACACAGATGAACTCACAGTCAGTCAAATCGTCGAGAACCACCAGCTCAGAGATAAGGGAAGAGTCAACGGCAATTAAGACTCCACCTCCTCGCTGGGAAAGACGGTCCAATCTATAAATTGTGTACTTGCTCAGAAAAATTTCGGAGCTGAGTATCTCCGGCTTTAACCAGGTTTCAGTAAACACAATTACCTGGTATGCGAAGGAAAAACTATCAGAGTAAAATTTGGAGAGCTTGCAGCGTAAACCTCTAGTATTCTGATAGAAAAGTAGGAGGAAAGTGGTTAGTTTTTTGCAGCTAAAGATTTTGAAGTGGTCGCAGTGGTTTGTGCCGGCTTAAGGAGTCGTACTCTCACTGGCCATTTTTTCGTACTCTTAACTACATCGTGTTCACGTTTACATTATCGGTTTGAAGAACAGGAGCAGGAGATGGTATTGTGGTCGGGGGCTATGCCGAAGGGGTGTGCCAGATCGTGGGTTGCTGGAATTGACATGGTTGTTGCCACCCAGAAGGTAATTTTATGACCTTCGGCGAATCGGTTAACAGCTTCAGACTATTAAACTGAGCGTATAACGAGGATAATAGATAATTTGCGAAAATTGACCGTTAGTTCTCTAAAACATTAGTTATTTTCTTTCTCAATCTTGCGACAGGGAACTATAATGTATACCGAATTTACCGGAAACTACATCCGGGACATGGCCCGTAACGTCATTTCGCGCGTACGACCGCATCGCAAAGCCAGCAATACAAATAAGGCGTATCTGCCAAAATATTTTTTTGGCAGCCTTTAATGGCAAAAACAATATTTGAGGACATTTTAATAACCTTAGACCACTGTGCGGGAGATCTGTAAATACGGAGAGCGCATGAGTTAAAAGAAGAGATTGAGAGCGAAGACAAGAGAGCGGGAAAGCTAGCTTAGCACAAGACTAAAAGTGAATTACTTATTAATCAAACACAGAAAGAAACATGTACACGCGGCCGCAAACGGTGAATGTTATTATTACTTAGGTGACAGCTTGTTAAAAACGCAATTTAAAACACACATTGGGAGCACAAAACAAAAACACGACCGTTCGCTGTAAAGTGAATTTACGAATAAGGGGTTATATGATCTTAATTCTCAGGATACTTCTTGTCTGTAGAATTTACTCTCCGCAAAACGAATAATCTAAGTGTTTCGAATAACGAGCTGTTTATATTTTAGAAAGATTCCCAAAATGACCAAACGACTAAATTACTGAAAATATCGGTGATTCTTAGCCGATATTTTCAGCCGGATAGGGATCGTCCCTAAAAAGTCGGTGACTAAAGTGTTATTAAGTTTTCAAGGTTAAAGTGTGAAAAATTAAGGAAAATGTCGAGAAAAAAACAAGAACAATGCTTTGGATGGCTTAAAGATAGGTTTAACATTTTGAAGGAGTGTATCTAAGATACCACAGCTAAGTCCACTGCTTGCGAGTGGGTATTGGTTTGCCACACTAGTTTTTTAGAAAATCATTCAATATTTTGAACAACCTAGAAGTAGTGACTACATTCAGTCATCCAGCGACTCCTAGGTTGCTGAAAATATGGTATAACCTGTTTGTATGGAAACAGATATTTAATTACCTATATATTAACTAATTATATCTATATATGCATTCTCCCTCTATTCCATTCAAAGAATTAATAAAGGCTAATGTAAAAATTTTACCGAGCGGAGGGCGCCGAAGAGCGTTTTAAAGAATATAATATTTAAGCGAGGCTTTTCTTCAGTGTTTGGCTCTCTTTTTCTCCCACATATTATCAGCAATATCGAGATTAATGCTATGAAGCTTTATAATTTAAGCATAATACAATCCGTAATTATTGATCAAGTTATCTTCTATTCTATTCGTTTTTTTAAATTAATTATACCCTTGCAAAGATTATTCTGATTTTAATTAAAAGTTTGCAGCGCAATAAGTGTGTAATATGGGACCCTATAAGGTATACATATTCTTGGTCAATATCAATAGCAGAGTTGATCTAGTTATGTTTATAGTTACCTAAACACATCTATTCATAATGCAATTACGCAGCCTAGTGTCAAGAAGTAGAAGGCAATAATAATAATATCTATATCGCAAAGGGCAGCCTACTGAGATCGAGTTCAAGAATATATAAACAATAGTTTCGGTTATATTGTATTTTAAAAAAATATTTAAGAAAAGGCAACGATATTAGTTTTTACCAGCTAAACTATCCTTACCTTCCAACGCTCCTTTACCACATGGCCCGGCTGCAGCAGATCTTCGGAAGTCATCTTGTCGGATTCCTTTTCCTTGACGTCAACTACGATCTTGGCAATCTTTTCAAGATCAAGATAAGGATCAGGAATTGTGGTTTGAGCCGCAGGAGGTATCGGTGTCGATGGCACTTTAAAGGTGACTCGACTGCGCAAACCTAACCGATTGTGTTTCGCCGGCAAGGTGGCCGATCGTTGCAAGGCATTTGGATACCGATGCTCTTCGATTGTTGCCTCTCCTCTATATATATTAGTCTCCTTCGCAGTTATAAGAGTTGGGCCCCCCGTGTATTCTATTTGCTTTTGAAGGCGAGACTGCAGGATGGCAGAGCCCAGAGCCGCGGGCGGCGGTGGTTTTGATGGCGGCGGTGGATGAATTCTCAATAGTTTTTTTTTTAAATCCCGTCTAGAGTCTATAAAGTGTTCCTGGTTGGATGAGGGTGATCCAGCATCATCGGGTGCAGATGCTTTTTTATCGTTCCTAAAAAAGAGTGTAAGACTTTCTGTTATTAAAGACATAAATATATATTCATATGTACATATATGAAAATGTTTTTAATACAATTAAATACATTTATCTATCTATTAATGCAGTTAGAGAGAGCAAAAGGCAAACAGATTAAAGCAGCTGTTTGTAGAGACCCGTAGGGAAAGAGAAAAGAAGACGGCATTTTTCAGGTCTCTGTCTTTACTGAACCGGAAAACGATCAACAGTTGCCTACAAGAATTTCATCCGAATTTTTTGAACAGCTACTCCAGATTGCAGTCATATAAAGACGACTGGGATCTGCCACAGGGAGTCGCCGCTACTGGAATACATGCCAATCGTTTAGGAACAAATATTATTCCAATAGAGCCGGTTGTCAACAGTGCAAGACCGCATAACTTTGCCCTTTAAAAATGCCGAAGAACCTGTTAAAAGAGCTGTCACACTTCAAAAGAATATATATTTTTCGGCTACAAAACAATTTTACCCTACCCGTACCGTACTTAAATTGTGTATTCATTCTAGCTCTTCCGCCAAAGACTGTGCCATCACATAATCTTCTAACGTCATTCAACTTTAAAGTATTTTGATTTCTTCCCCTTCTAATAAAATGCCGTTCTAAACTATTTGCCTCTCGCTCTCTCTCACTGCAACGCCAAAAGATATTGCAAAAAAATTAAGATGAACAAGAAACAAAGCTAACGCCGTCGTGCCGAAGTTTAAATACTCTTACAGATATCAATTGGATCAATTATAATATAACCCTATCGAATATATCATGAATTAATTTCATATTCATATTAATTTTACAGTTTTATATCTCTTTACATTTTTTTCATTTAAAGTAAAATGTAATTTTTCTCCACTTTTACCGATCGTTCCTATGGCAACTTTTTTCTTCCGAATTTTCGTCTTGTTTTATAAACTTTGAAAAATTTACAATATTTGTATGGTTGACAAAGATTTGCGAACCTGTATTAAGCTCAGAACATAGAACATTAACATTCAGCGGTTTCAGTCATTTAGCACCTCCTAGGTTGCTAAAATATCTACTGAATGCTGAAAAGTCAGTGTAGAAAATAAATGCCCAATCGTAGGCCATGGAGTATGGTCAAAATCTTGAACTTCTTCAAACTGTTAACTCTCTCCTTAAGTAATCCAAATCATTGTTCTTGCTTTTATTATTTGTTACACTTTGACATCGAAAACTTAAAAAAATTTCAGTCGTCGACTTTTTTGGGTCGTTCCCTAACTATCGCCGATACCTCAGTCGTTTAGGGAATCGTAATTTGGAACCCTAATAATTATTCGTGTTATTATAAAAAGCCTTTTATTTATATAATTTTAAGCAATAAATAGTAACGTTTTCTACCTGATCTAGAAATATTGCATCTACGATTCTGGCAACAATATCCATAGTAACGAAGTATCTTCGTAATTTACCCTTAATTATATGAAAAAAAACAACCCCATATATTTATTATACTCTCTCAGGCCTGTGGTAAAAATGATTTACAGGAAAAAGAATAAGCTGGCAAGCTTATGTAGTTACAATGAATATAGATCTTAAAAGTTGAATGGTTTAGAGTTTACCTTATACAGAGACAAAGGGATAAATATTCAGAGAAAATAAAATAAATAAAATTAAAATAAATCAAGTAATGTTTTTTTTAAATACTTCATTCACATACCAACAGAGTCTTCCTTTTGCGTATCAATATGCTTCTCCTATATATAAGTGAAAGTTTACAGAAAATCACTTTTAATGAGCAGAATCAATACTATAGTCTTAAGTTCGCTTTTGTGACCTTGTTCGATTGACTACACTAAGCTCGGATACAATTTATTTCCGATACATTATATATTTGAGCATATTTACGGAAATTACAAAACTGAGTATTGATTTCGCTATTTTTTTATTTTTTTTATTAAACTGAAAAGCTAGCAGCTGACATAGAATATAACTTCGAATTTTCCAATTTTCCAAGCAAAGTACTGCGCATGCGCTGTTCATAAAGCAGGACATATTCGATGGAATCTATGTATCGATTATTCAGGACTTCAATTATAGTAGTGACTTTTTTTAACCGATAGACTTTTCTTCTAAAACTAGTTTTTTGTTTTTATTTATTTTTTTTTGAATAAGCCATCTGAAAACGTTTATTTACCTGATATTCTCTTGTAAATGCATGTTGTCTTCTGTTTTTTTTTTTTTTTTTTAAATTTTTTTAAAGCAAATTTTGCGTGTTTTTGTTTTACAATAAAATCACAAAAAACGTATATTTTTTCTCATCTTTCCATTCACACGCACTAATTTTTAAAAGATTATATTTTATTCAGTACACCCTCAATTGTTTATATAAAATAGATAGGGTTATCTACAAAAGAGTTTATGCACAAGATATTTATAATAGTATAAAAAATAATAGTATGGCTTTATATATTTAGATACATATTAAAATACTATATAATTATGTATGAATTAGGTAAGTGAAATCTATTTTTAAAGCACCGATATAATCATTTATAGATATTTTAATTTTATTTAACACATTTCGCAGCCATTATTACTTCACTTGTTTTGTTCAATTTGTGTGTAAAGTATATATGTAGGCATAAGAATATAGATCGGTATGACAGCTTTAAATATATTTTAAAATGCAATAACATTATTTATTAAACAATTTCCAATCAAGTTTTCCGTTATTTACTGAATTATTTTTTAAAAAATATATAAGAAACACATCTTATTCTTTAAAGCAACCGAACAATTTTTCTCGGGAAAATTTCGAAAATTTTCAACGAGCTTTTCGCTTTAACCAAAAATATTTGTGCTCCGTCTTTCGGCATTTGATATATATACTTTTAGATACATACTGATAGATAAATATACACTTTTCTGTGTGTGTATAACATAAACAAGAATAAAAAAGCTATCTTTAGGGGGAAAAAAAGCTTGCCACCTTTATAAAACGGATAAGTCTCGATCAATTTTAATGTATATATACATATTTTCCTTTTTTTGAAAATTAACTTACATATTTAAATCTTCAAGATGTTTATACTAAGTCAATGATATTTCAAAGCAAAAGTTAACTCTCATTCTAAAATTTGAATTTTCTGCTATCTGTTTCTATTAACATTAGGATAAATAATGTTAATCTAACTATTTTAAAATTAAAATTAGTTAAAACAAAGAATGTGTCATATAAAATAAATTTTTTATTATTATTATGTTCTTTTATTAATATATAATATAATAATATTACTAATATAACATGGGAATATTATACATATTAAGCAAAGAAGGGTCAGTAGTGGGTCATTTTTTGAAACAAAGAATGTTTCATATAAAATAATATTTTTTATTATTATTTTTATGTTCTTTTATTAATATTGAAATATTATTTATTATTATGTTCTTTTATTGAATTTTGCACAGCGATATAGCCTTATGTATAGGATTGTATACATATGTTCATACTAATTAAAATTTAACGAATGTATATAAGTATATAAGTATAAGTAATTCAAATTTCTCTTTTAAGAATAATATTACTAATATAACATGGGAATATTATACATATTAGGCAAAGAAGGGCCAGTAGTGGATCATTTTGCTCACGCTGCTTAATCCGTTGTATATTTTGGGAGTTGCCAGCAAGCCGTCCTAGACGGTCGCAGCTTGCGTTCATTATTGTGAACTCAAGTTCCCAACAACAAAACCGATGCATTGGGCCTCAATCTCGCTGGTGCTGGTGTTTTTTTTATTTTCTGGCCGATTGGTTGCTCAATCCTGGTCCACGTTTGGTACAAGGTACATATATTCTTGACCATCATTAGAAGTCCAGTCTATCTGTCTGTACATAGTATGTCTGGGCAAAAGAGTTTCTAAAATTTAAATTTTAAACTTTGCGTATACATATGTATATTTTATAGCCTTGCAGGGTATTGTAAGGTAAAAGAGGCCTTCCCGCCCTTATAAAGTATATACATTGATCAGCATCAAAAGCCGAGTCGATCTAATTATACTCAAACAAGTCCCTCAGTTTTTAAGTTATTTCAATGAGACTATGCAGACAGTCATCTATATTCTCTCACTCAAATATAAATTGGAATGGCCAGAATCAATCAACTATATTTGTAGTAAAAATTACAACTTCATCATTGACTATACAATATAGTTGCCTTAGGTACCATTGGTAAATATGGAGAAAACGTAAAAAAAAAATTTTTTTTTTTAATAATATAAACATGGAAAAATGTTTATCTTATTAAATATGGATAGATTATTAATGATCCAATTGCAATCTGCAAGGGCTTTAGCTTCCTTTCATGTTATTTTTGTTTAAAATTTTTGAAAATCTGATAATATTACACCTGACCCTCGATTAACACGGGGGTTACGTTCCTAGAAAACTTCGCGTTAAGCGAAACATGGATTCAGTACAAAATAAGGAGTTACGTTATAAAAACTCAAAATTGGCAGCAAAAAATTTCTATTGTTCAAATTTGGTATGTTTTTATTAAAGTATCATAAATTTTTTCAAAATTAACCAAAAGTTATTATGTATATGCCTTTAATAAAAGCATACCATTCATATTTTCAAACTTAAAAGTTGGTATTTAATTAAAAAAGTTGCTTCTTATAATTAATTAATAGGTTAAACTTTATTAAAACTAAACAAGAAAGGAAGCTAACTTCGGCACTCCGAAGTTTGTATACCCTTGCAGATTTCAATTGCATTATTTATAATCTTACCCTATCTATTTTAAAATGAATAACTTTCAACATTATTTTATTTTTACAGTTACCTCTTTTACATTTTTAGTATATTTTACATTTAGAGTATATTGAAGACTATCTGCAAAGTTTCATTTAGATAGCTTCAAAACTGAGGGACTAGTTTGCGTAGAAACGGACAGACAGACAGACAGACAGACGGACAGACGGACATGGCTAGATCGACTCGGCTGTTGATGCTGATCAAGAATATATATACTTTATAGTACCCTGCAAGGGTATAAAAATGTTAAAAAGTAAGGAGATCATATGTTTTATTCACATCATAATTCATAATTTTAATTCATAATTCATAATTTAATCGCTTGAAACCGTGTAAGACCGAGTTCGTGCTAAAAGAGTCCGTGTTAAGCGAGTGCCAGGTGTATTAAATAGGGTCTTCCCACCTTCCTCCATCCGTTGAACTAGCCGTGTATAAGGTTTTACTGATCCGAAATTCCGAAATATAACCGACTTCTTCAACCGATAGTGAAGCGATGGATTTTCGGTGCAAATCTGATTTCTTCTGCTTCTTAGTTCGATTCACAACGAAAATGAAAACAAACAAGAAAGGAAGCTAACTTCGGCACCCCGAAGTTGGTATACCCTTGCAGATTCCAATTGTATAAATTATAATCTATCCTAATATAATATAATATGAACTACTTTCATATTCATACAATTTTACATTTTTTTACATATTTTTAAATTTTTACATGTAAAGTTAATGTAATTTACCTCCACATTTACCGATCGTTTGTATGGCAGCTATATGATATAGTAGTCCGATTTTTATGAAATTTACAACAAAATTCTGAAAAAATAAAAAGTACTTGTATCTCCAAGTATAACAAATTATGTTGATAACTGACAAAATTATAATTTTTTTTCTAAAAATTTCCCGACCGTTCCTATGGCAGCTATATGATAATGTAGTCCGAGTTTTATAAAATTTAATCTGAAAATCTGAAATAATATATAAAGCTCATAACCGAGAGTTGATCAAGATATGTTAAAAAACAGTGAAGTTATAATTTTTTTTCAACAAATTTACGTATCGTTTGTATGACAGCTATATGATATAGTCGCCCTATCTGGCCCGTTCCGACTTATGCACGAGTGAGAGTATATAGAAGACTGTATGCAAAGTTTCATTCAGATAGCTTTAAAACTGAGGGACTAGTTCGCGTATAATCGGGCAGACGGACAGACGGACGGACAGACGGACATGGCTAGATCGACTCGGCTGTTGATGCTGACCAAGAATATATATACTTTATAGGGTCGGAGATGACTCCTTCACTGCGTTGCAAACTTCTGACTGAAATTATAATACCCTGCAAGGGTATAAAAAAGGCCAAGGGCAATTGGAATATGGAACGCCCAAATTTTTAAAGTATGTCCAAGAAACATGCCAGTGTTTTCCGGTATATTCTTCCCGAAAAATGTCTCGAATTACTTTTTTTTAATATAAAACGCCTATTTCTTTCTACTTAATTTTGAATATATTTTGTGAGACTTTACCGCCATTCACCCACGTCGGGGAATTTGCTCTATGTTAGAGAAGATCATTGGAAAATCTCCAATTCCTCGTCCTCTAATTCATTTCCATTTAGTGCCAATAAAATCTGAAACAGTCTGCGGTTTTTCGATAGTTAAACAGTCAAAATGCTTGGTAATGTAATTATTTTTGGGAATCGGAGCTTCACATCTGCCAATACTTTCTACTGTTTCTTTAAGATAGAGTGTGTGGGAAGACAATATTAAAACGTAAACATTTAAGACAGTTAAAGGACTCCCTTTACGACTGAATTACTGAAAATATCGGCGATAGTAAACCTTATTTTCAGCCGGAAAGGACACGACCCAAAAAAGTCGGCGACTGAATTGTTATCACATTTTCAAGATCAAAGTGTAAAAGTGTAAAAAGTGGAGAAAAATGACGAAAATAATAAACAAAAATGCTTTGGATTACTTAAGGAGAGGTTTAACAGTTTTAAGGAGTTTGCCACACTCACTTTTCAGTAATTCAGTCAAAATTTTCAGCAACCTAGAAGTCGCTATGGGAACAGATATTTTCAGTTGCCGATATTTTCAACAATTCGGTCTTATAAGATCCCCTAAAAATTTTTTCTTAAAGTAAATTTTTTTTTTAGCATCAATGTTTCTTAACCTCTAGTTTACAAACTTGGGCATGTTGAAGATTTCATTCTGACTTGTTTTTATAACTATCAACTTTTATTTATATATTATCCATACTGTTCACGGCGATCACTTTATAGAACTAGTATGTTTTGGTTGACAAAATAAACATAGACTTGGCTTTGGATTTTCAATTATTAATGTTTCTTCTGTCTGATTATTACTATCTTCCATCTGAGCATGCATTATCTTTTGCAGTAATCGCTGAAAAATACAACATAAAAATTATATTATATATATTATATATTATATATTATATATTATATATTATATATTATATATTATATATTATATATTATATATTATATATTATATATTAAATATTATATATTATATATTATATATTATATATTATATATTATATATTATATATTATATATTATATATTATATATTATATATTATATATTATATATATTTATATTATTCCTTACCTTTAGCTTGCCAATTTCAGTACGAAGGGTTATAATTTTAATCTCGCCTTGGTCTAACGCAGCTCTCATTAAATTTATTTCCGCTTGAAGATTATTAAGGGAAACATCATAACTCTTCTTTCTTTCGCTAACCACTCTCGAACGTAGACACAATGACGTCTTTCGAATCTAAATATATTTATTTAGTATTTATAAATATATATTCACACATACATACGTATGTTTGTATGATGATTAAATTAATTGAACTCACCTGATTTCTTAGACACGAATCAGCATGAATAGTTGATGTTTTTCTTATCAAGTCACTCGACTCTATAAGTTTATTTGGTCCCAATATTCCACTTTGTGCGAAATACAGCTTGGCTTTATCAATACTTGTTTCATCCACCGAGTATTTTTGGCTATTATTATTTTTAAGTTCTGCATTGTATTGTTTTGTGGTTTTTAAATTTCCAAAATCATATTGTTGAGAAATTGAAAGAATCGTTTGAAACTGCATTTGTTGGCTCTGCGCTGCATTATTACTCCAATAATACATTGTAAAAGAAAAATCAAAGAATCTGTTAAAAAAAAGATAAGAAGTTTTATTTATGAACATAACATAGGAAAAAATGTGCCGATGCTAATTATATAAAACTTAAAAAGGTCTTCTATTACACGAATAAAATTATATATTTTTTAGAAGATAAAAACTCTTTTCATTTAATTTATTCTCTTTTAAAAATATATATTATATATAGAAAATATATATTAGATATATATGATTTAATGTAAATATTTCGATTTTGAGGATAAATTTTAATTTTGAAAGATTTTTTTTATCTTGATTAATAAATCTTCCTTATTTCGAATAACTTTTACTTTTTCTTGTTTCATTTTAGTTTTTTATTTTAGTGCTTTATTTTTATTTATTTTTACTTTACCATTACATAAAAAATATTTTATTAATTAAATTGAAACACAAAAAATGTACTGTAACGTATCTATCGAAGTTTTTCGTTAACTTGAAAGAGGCTTTGTAGTGCTAGTTATTTTTTGGTATCACTTATAAGGAATTCAAATGTTGGTCAAAAATAACTACTAATATCGATGAATACTATAAATTTTAAGTAAATTATTGATTTCATATTTATATTTTGTATGGATGTAGATACACACATATATATTCTATTGAAAATATTTATGAATGTACATATGTACCTAAGTTTGTACAATCATTGAGAATATTTTTGTTGGTAAGGCAATGTACTCAGATTGCAGAAAAAATGGAGATGGCAGTTTACAAAGGGTTTCACGTTCGTTTTAATGAAAAGGTCGAGAATAAAGATTATACGCATTTTTTAGCGCCTATGGTAAGAGCAATTGCAAAAACAAGTCAAAAGGAGCTAGGCATTAGTACTAATTACATTTTTATCATCAAAATTTGTTTGGGTAGAGAATATAACTGGAAATAAAATCGATTCAATAGTCGATTAATCATCGACTACATCGACTTTATTTTCAATTTCGATTTGATCGAAAAAGTTTCAACACTTCTCGGAAAGCGGCATTGACACAATAAACTCAAATCTTTACATGATATAATTATTTTATTTAAATAAGTATTATATATATATGAAAATTAATATTGAAGTATCGCGTAATTAAAAATTAATATGTAGAAAATATTATACATATTAAATGTTATATTTCCATAGCCATGTAATAAGGGAAGAAAATCAAAAGGTTATTATTTAGTTCCCAGATAAAATGTAATGAACACTAATAATAAAAATCTTCTTTTTTTTATTTTTGTATACGATTGAAGTCTTTTAAAGTTGATTTATTTTTTACATTTTTGGAAAAATCGATTTACTAAAAATCGATTTATTCTCAGATTTACGATATATACTGATAACATGAACTACGCTTTGTTTGAGGTCGCCCATTGCATGTATGAGAACTCCACTAAATATAAAACAAGAGCAACAAAAAATCCACGTGCTCTGTATACCTATATATATATACATAATAATACCACGTCCATTAAAAAAAAGTAGGTGGACATCGTGGTAAACATCACGGAAGAAAAATTACTATTTAATATATAACTGGAACTTTATTGTGTGCTCATTAAACGTAACGTTTAAAAAAACGCAAAAAAGATAGAGTTCTTATTTCATATTACTATAACTTTATATAGAATAATAATATAATGAAAGTCAACCTTTGTTGTACTGAAGCGGAGTGTAAATATCACATTACATTGCATATTAAAACAGCGATAAATGTATATATCGAAATACTCGCATCTTTATATTGTAAAATAATAAAGACGGACATTTTGTTAGCCAAAAATAAGTAAAATGGTAGAAAAATATTCATCAGATCTTTGTAGAAGTGTAATTGCTCAGATTACACAAACTATAGGCTATAGCAGCACTCTAAGTGCACCTTTGGAGCTACTACAAGATGTAATGCAAAAGTTTGTGCATGAGTTTGCCCGTGACCTCCATGGACACATGGAACATGGTGGGTTTCAACAGATTTTTAGATGCTATGAACTTTCTAACTTACTTCTAAACTTTTTACGTTAGCTAATCGTTTCGAACCAAGTGTTCAAGATGCTCGTCACAGTTTAAAAAGTCTTAAAATTAATGTACAAGAGCTGTTGGATTATATTGGTAATGTGGAGCCAGTGGGCTTCACACGCGATGTACCGCAGTTTCCCATTAAACGGGCATCGAATATGAATTTTTTGAAGCCGGGCAGTGCCGAAACCCTATCGCGGCCTATACACATCTTTGATTATTTGCCTCCCATGAAGGAAACTGAGTGCAGGGAAATTGAAAAAGCACAATTTACCCAGAAACTGGATGATACCTGTGCCAATACGGAAATTGATGATAACCCTGGCGGCTTGAATCATAATAACTTAGAATCTCCGAATTCAGCTACGTTGCATTTTCCTTCATCATGCAATAATAATAACGTTGACGCGGATCAGAACCGTTGCTCTATGTGGGAACTGAGCAGTGTGGTGATGACAACAGGAGGATTTATCAGTCCAGCTATTGAAGGCAAACTACCAGAAGCCGTTATACCGGACATTATTGGTAAGAGATTCTATCTTGAACTGTAAATGGTTGCATAAAATGCCGCCTAAAACCGCATCAACTTTTTAGCTGCTGCAGCTATTTACAAATTTATAGCCCTACAGTGCTTTTGCTAATTGGCAGACGTTTAATTTTGTAAATTATTACATAGATCGTATTTTATTTAAACCCGTATTTCGGGAATAGCTAAGATTGCTAATTTCTTACTGAGATATTTGTGGCATATATTATTAGATTTTTTATCAATTTTTTTTTATATATATTTTCTCTAGAGAAATACAAAGGTCTAGATGCACCTCCCATAACATCGCTAATTTCCACACCGGTGATATGCTCTCCCAAACTGGAAAATTCGTCAACGAGAAAGATCAAAGCACCTTTGTCAGAATTAAAAATAGATAATGACAAGAAAATATCTGCAACAATAACTACAATAAATGCCAGTTCGGATCGATCATTATTCAATAATATTAATTTACCAACCCTGAAAGCATCAACTAAGAAGAATAAAAAACAGAAAGATGACATATGTCGCGATTCAAACGATTTAAAAACCCAGGAAAAAGCCCAAAGAAAAGCCATGAAGTTATATCAAAAATTAGCAAAGAATCAAAGCGACGAAAGCCAAATGTTAAGTTTGAAAAAGTCAAAAAAATCAACTGATGGAAATAAAGCACAACAACTCGAGAAGCTAATGAGGAAACAGGCTAAGCAAAGGCAAAAGCAATTAAAAGGTTTAACAATTGAAGATAAAAGTCTAAATTATGTAGGAAACCCGGAAAGTATAAGTATAAATACAAAAAATCCAGAAGCTGTTGAAAATTGCACTGAGTTGATATCTGTTGTGTCTGCAAACCAACACGAAACTGGTCAGAGTTCCGGACTTATTTTGGCAGACGCAAAAAAGGCTTGCGAGCCAGAACGCAATAAATTGGATATATTTAAGAAAATTACAAAGCAGAGAATGGCTTTACCACCCAGCAATGCATTTGGTAAACCCGTAATAACAGGAAACCCACCTATAATTAGCTTACCTTCTGGAACAACGATAACTCCTACAAATGCACCAACAACTTCAACTATAATTGCTTTAAATCCAGAGACATCAATAAGAAATTGCAACATAACGGAGCAAAAACAATTGTCTGAAGTTATTCCCACCGACATTTTAGTTAAGCCCAAAAAAAGAGGTCGCAAACCGGGTGGGAAAAATCAAATAAGACCAACAAATTATGCACCATCTCAATCATTAATTAACTTTCCCGTTCCCAATTTAATTCATTCAGCAAATATTTCCACTGAGCAGCCACTAAACCTATGCAATTTCACAGATCAAACAGTGAATTTAATTTCAAAAAATTTACCATTAAAGGAAAAGAAAGAAAGGAAAAAAGGCAAATTTAAATATGAAACCCCGAACTTAAGCGAAGATAAAAATACCAAGGAAATCAATAAGAATATGACCTACAATTTGCCCGAAAAAATATCTTTAGCCAAAAAGAGTGTCGTTCATGATAATTTTCCGACGCCCCCAAATGCAACTCCAACACCATTATACTCCGCCCATCAAGGAGGAGCAGGAGCAGGTATAGTGGCCATGCCTTTGCTACCTCTCCTACATTTTCCACCGCAACCGGGATTGATACCCACGGGGCCACCACCTGGTATTTTCCCTGGAGTAGTATCTAGTCTAGTGGGATTTGGTGGAAGTAGCAATGTTAACAAGCTGGGAGTGCCTCCGTTTTTTGCCTTCACGGGTCCACTAGATACTTCTTCTGTTTCTGTCAAAAATGATGATGGTATGTAAAACCCAATTAAACTCGTATTGCTAAAAAAAAATAAAAATTACATCTATAGCTACAAACTCCGATAAATTGAAATTGTATCGGCGGACGTCATCTGAAAATCGAAATTACTGCAATGTTGCACCTTTAATACCGCCCGACTCAATCAAACTAACCGAATGTAAGTTTTTTTCTACACTACACAAATAATTTATTGTGAATACTCAAAATGGGAAAACTCGAAATGTTTTCACTGTGAAGTTGTATTAAACAGTCAAATTTTAAAGAACTAAAAAACAAAAAAGGCAACTAACTTCGGTCCGCCGAAGTTTGTATACCATTGCAGATTCAATATACCGATCGTTATGACAGCTATATGATATGATCATCTGATTCGAAATTTAAAATTTATGAAATTTATAACGAAATTCTGACATAATATGGAATGCTTGTATATCAAAGTTGTTGAAAACTGACAGAGTTATCTTTTTTTTCTAAAATTTTATTGCAGTTATATTTTTACTATTTTTTAATTATATATTTTAAAAAAATATATATATATATTTTTTTTTTTTTTATATCCGAAATTCTGAAATAATATATAAAGCTCATAACTGAGAGTTGATCTATATATGTTAAAAAACAGCGAAGTTATACTTTTTTTTAAACAAATTTACGGAACGTTTGTATGGCAGCTATTTGATATAGTCGTCTGATCTGGCCCGTTTCGACTTATGTATGAGTGAGAGTATATGGGAGACTATCTGCAAAGTTTCAGATAGCTTAAAAACTGAGGAACTACTTTGAGTAGAAACGGTTAGACGGACATGGCTAGATCGACTCGGCTGTTGATGCTGATCAAGGATATATATACTTTATTAAATCGGATATGCCTCCTTCACTGCGCTTCAAAATTCGGACTAAAATTATATTACTCTGCAAAGGTGTAAAAACGGTTAAGTTATATTTTTTCTACAAATTTCCGTATTGTTGCTATGTCAGTTATATGATATACTAGCGGCCTGCGTTAAGCTAACTAAGCTCAAAAATACAAATCTTTTCTTAGTAACTGCTCGAGAGCATTGATTGTGCTAGGTATATACCAAGGGTACGAAAAAAAGACATTTTATTTTATTTAATGGTGGCTCCCTGTCTTTGAGAATCAACTGAGGCTGTATGTGCCGTTGTGGGTGATTACTAGAAAGTTATTTATTTTCAATGCTTAAACTTGTTGACGCTTGGCATACGAAACTCAAAAATTAGGGCATATTAATTCTATGGCACGCAATCGCATAGCATAAGAGTTTTAATTTGCGAAGGGATCTAAATTTTAGTAGATAATTCTTCAATACGTATTTTTACTTATCTTTGAAAAACAATCACGGGATTGAAACTGATCACCAAGAATAACAATCGCAACCTCATCAAATGTCGGTACATTTAATCGCCTTGGTCTCCCTTATTACGATTTTGCGATTATCAGATGGCATACCCTCGAAAGCAATTCTGCATTATGCTGATGAACAAACCTTTGAAGCCTAGGAATAAATAGCACTAATATTCAATTTATTGTTTTTTATCACCTATAAACTTAATTTGGAAAAATTTATGATCAGGTATGTCAAATCCGAACCAGCTTGATGATAAATTTGACTCTGAACCAGTTACATGTACACTCCTACCCACAATTATACGACACCCCGAAAATTTCAGTTTCGACCCTTGTAGGAAAATGCGAAAGCATAATCCAAAAAAATTAAGTATGCAGAATTAAAGCCTAATAAATTCTGCTTTAAATCTGATTTTTCTATCTTTGATTGGATCTTGCGTTTTCAAGTACCGGTTAAAAGAGCTTAGGAGCCTGATTTTTGGCATGCCTACAACTGTATCAAAACTATACGACACCTTTCAATTCTGTCTTTTAGTTAATATTTCATTTCACACCATTATAAGTAAATAATATTTCTTTAATAAATAGAGCCACTTTAAACCCTTCCTACCTCAAAAAGTCTTTTAGGCATTGAATTAGCTAAATTTTAAAATCAATTTTCGACTATAAGTCAAAAATTCACTGTTGAGGCTTTTGGCGTTCTCAAATTGCTGTTAATGGCGTAAATTCGCCTGGCTAATATAGCTCAAATGTTCTTATTTAAATTTAGTTCAGGAGAGCACACCTGCCTATCCGGCACACCTTTCTGGTGATAATTAATGAAGCACTGGGTCATTCTGCTATTGTAAATTAATGCATTATCTCGCATAAATAAAGATATCCTTTCATATTTTGTTCCAAAAACGAAAGAAGACGATCTTGCAGTACTTTTTTGTATTCTTCACTGTTCGTCCTGCAGCTTGTGAAGCAAGACGCATAAGAGGCTCCCCAAAACATTGCGTATCCGCCTCCAAAGTACCGTTAAACAAATATATGTGGATCCTTATCCAAATCTCTCCAATAGTGCCGAAAAACCGTCTGAGCCGTCAAGATTAATTTTTTTTTACATTAAAAAAAATTATCCTAATGAAAAATATAAAAAAAAAAATGTATTATAAAAATAAAGTAAGAAAATAATTTTCAAGCCCAATTTTCCACCAAGTTTTTGTCTAAAAATTGAAGTCATGCTGTTTTTTGGCGCGGTTTAAAGAACGCAGTCTTCATTAAGTCTACTGTACAATGTACTCGGAAGATTGCATCGTCCGTCAAACAGTCATTCGTGACACAGGTGGACAACGAAGCAACAAATTGCTAATTATAATTATTATTTGACATTTATCGTGATCAAACAACTTGGACATCTTCCAGAGCTATAATACACATCATATTAACACAAATTGTTCAAAAAGATTGCATCGTCCGTCAAACAGTCATTCGTGACACAGGCTAACTGCAACTTGCGGCAAGTGTGGACAACGAAGCAACAAATTGCTAATTATAAATATTATTTGACATTTATCGTGATCAAACAACTTGGACATCTTCCAGAGCTATAATACACATCATATTAACACAAATTGTTCAAAAATTTATTGATAACACAAAGTTTTTGACAAATTTTTCGCGATATATCTATTATTTCAAGCCAGTATAATTTTAGGCTTTTATTCTTCCATTTCCATTGCTGGAAAAAAACGACCACGGCGCATGTTATTAAAAATTAATTAAATTGGTAACAGAAATTAAGCAAAATATATTTGAAACAATTTCTTTCTCTCCAGACGCAAAATTTGAAAGGCATCGTATAGTTTTGATACAGTTGTAGGCATGCCAAGAATCAGGCTTTTGAGCTCTTTTTACCGCGACTTTTAAACGCAGGATCCAATCAAAGATAGAAAAATCTGATTTTAAGCCGAATTCATTAATCCTGCATACTTGAATTTTTGGTATTATGCTTCCGCGTTTTCCTATAATTGTAGGCAAGAGTGTATAAAATATCCCTGTTTGATGTGGAATTGAATATTTTATGATATAAACATGAGATAATCCTGTTGAAATATTTACCTTAAACCACGACACAAAAAGGATTTTAATAATTTTAGTAGCACCAAACTAAGTCATTTAAAATAACGAATTGTATAGTTGAATTCGACTCAAGAAGTGCTTCGACGATCGAGATGTGCCAAAAATGTATGAATACAATCGTTCGGGAGGCATTTCTTATGCCGGCAATATCACTTTGCCATTAGCACAGCATATGCCGGGCGTTTCACCAGGAAAGGTAGCCACATGTCAATGTGGATATCCGTACATAAATGACTGATGTAATGAAAAGCAGCACGCAGTCTTTCTTTTTTATACCCTTGCAGGGGATTATACTTTCAGTCAGAAGTTTGCAACGCAGTGATGGATTCATTTCCGACCCTATTAAGTATATATATTCTTAAACAGCATCCACAGCCGAGTTGATCTACCATGTCCGTCTGTCTGTTTGTTTGTTTCTACGCAAACTAGTCCCTTAGCTTTGAAGCTATCTGAATAAAACTTTGCTGATAGTCTTTTTATAATTTCACTTGTATGTAAGTCGGAACGGGCCAGATCGGACGACTATATCATATAGCTGCCATACAAACAATCCGTAAATTTGTTGAAAAAAAATTATAACTTCACTGTTTTTTTAACATATCTTAAAAACTCTCGGTTATGACCTTAATATATTGTTCCAGAATTATGGATTGATCGGGAAATTTTTAGAAAAAAATGTATAACTTTTTCAGTTTTCAACATATTGTCTTCTACTTCAAGGAACAAGCACTCTATATTATTTCAGAGTTTTGTCTTAAATGTCATACAAATCGGATGACTATATCATATAGCTGCCATACAAACGATCGGTAAATGGGGTTGGAAAATTACATTTTACCTTACATATCAAAAAAGTAAAAAAAAAAAGTTAACTGTAAAATAAAATCAATATGAAGTAATTAATTTCATAATTAGATAGGGACGGATTTTAATTGATCAAAATGCATTCTGCAAGGGTAAACAAACTTCGGCGTGCAGAAGTTAGCTTTATTATACCCTTGCAGGGTATTATAATTTCAGTCAGAAGTTTGCAACGCAGTGAAGGAGTCATCTCCGACCCTATAAAGTATATATATTCTTGATCAGCATCAACAGCCGAGTCGATCTAGCCATGTCCGTCTGTCCGTCCGTTTCTGCGCAAACTAGTCCCTCAGTTTTAAAGCTATCTGAATGAAACTTTGTAGATTGTCTTCTATATACTCTCACTCGGACATAAGTCGGAACGATCGGACGACTATATCATATAGCTGCCATACAAATGATCCGTGAATTTTTAGAAAAAAAATTTTAATTTCACTGTTTTTGAACATATCTTGACCAACTCTCGGTTATGAGCTTTATATATTATTAGATTTTTAGATAAAATTTCATAAAAATCGGATGACTATATCATTTAGCTGCCATAGGAATGATCGGGAAATTTGTAGAAAAAAGTATTATAACTTTGTCAGTTTTCAACATAATTTCTTCAACTTTTAGATACTAGTATTTCATATTTTTTCAGAATTTTGTTGTAAATTTCATAAGAATCGAACGGCTATATTAAATAGCTGCCATACAAACGATCGGTAAAAAATGTAAAACTGTAAAAAATGTAAAACTGTAAAAAATGTAAAATTGTATGAATATGAAAGTAATTCATATTATATTATTTTGGGATAGATTAGAATTGATACAATTGGAATCTGCAAGGGTATACAAACTTCGGCGTGCCGAAGTTAGCTTCCTTTCTTGTTTTTAGTTGTCATATACAGTTTTTTTTTTTTTCATATAAAAAAGAGCCAATGTGACAATGTGTGTGTGTGTGTGTAAATTTTGAACAAAATTTTTTCGACTCACCGTTTATAAACACAAAGCAATAATTATGAATTAAGACAAATGACAATAACTGGAAAGGCAGCAGGACGAAATGCCATTTATAGAAATGTAATACAAAAACAAGAAAGGAAGCTAACTTCGGCACGCAGAAGTTTGTATACCCTTGCAGATTCCAATTGTATAAATTATAATCTATCCCAATATACATAATATAATATGAACTACTTTCATAAACATACACTTTTTACAGTTTTTTCATTTTTTTAAATTTTTTTCACATTTTTACATGTAAAGTAAAATGTAATTTACCTTCATATATAGCAATCGTTTGTATGGCAGCTATCTGATATAGTCGTCCGATTCTTATAAAATTTACAAAAAATCTCAAAGAAGAAGAAATTATGATGAAAACTGACAAAGCTATAACTTTTTTTCTAAAAATTTCCCGACCGTTCCTATGGCAGCTATATGATATAGTAGTCCGATTTTTATAAAATTAAATCTAAAAATCTGAAACAATATATTAAGCTTATAACAGAGAGTTGATCATGATATGTTAAAAAACAGTGATTTTATATTTTTTTTTTCAACAAATTTACGGATCGGTTGTATGGCAGCTATATGATATCCGGCTCGTTCCGCCTTATGTACGAGTGAGAGTATATAGAAGACTATCTGCAAAGTTTCATTCAGATAGCTTTAAAACTGGTGGACTAGTTTGCGTAGAAACGAGTATAAAGACTACCTGCTAAGTTTTTTCAAATTGCTTCAAAACTGAGGGACTAGTTTGCGCAGAAACGGACAGACGGATATGGCTGAATCGACTCGGCTGTTATTGTTGATCAAGGATATATACACTTTATAGGGTCGTAAATAGCTCCTTCACTACGTTGCAATATATATATATATATATATAAAATTTATATTAAATTAATAAATAATATATAATAAATAAATCTTACAATTGCAATATGCAAGGGTATACAAACATCGACGAGCCGAAATTAGCTTGTAAACGGTTCTGATCAGATTATCGTATCAGATTTTCAGTCTCCACATAATACATGCATATAATTAAAATTTAGGTGCAGCAGTTTAAGCACTCAACTCAAGTGGTTTGTGCCACAAAACCTTTTATAATTAAACATTAACTTCTTGTCCTTTTTTTTGTAAAAGGTGGTGAAGTAGCTTGTGTACCTACAAGTCTGGACAATTCATATGCGCTGACCCCTCAAAAAGGCAGAGCTACTGGCAATCTGGGCGACCCCATTGAAGTCTCAGACGAAGACTCGGATGATGCTATTGAAAAAGGAAAAAAGCCAGAAACCCCGCAATCATTTGAAGATAAGTTGGATTTAAGGAATATACTGCCTATGGCTGATAAGGTTAAAAATTTCAAGAGCCCCGTGAAACTGAGCCTGATTAGCAGTGCTCCTCCATCTGCGAGCTCCACATCCTCCATTTCTGCCACAACACCTTTTCCGCCACAATTCCAATTGCCCACTTTTATGGGCGGTGGCGACAAGTTCAGTTTGGCGGGTGGAGCAGATCTTATACCATTATCACGTGTGGATTGCGGCTCTGCATATTCTTCGCAAAAGGTGCCCTCCAATAGCTTGACAGCTCAGCATTATACCAACGATGACCATCAATCGTTTTTGCCCAAGTTTCCTTTATATGAAGATATTACCATAACACCAACAGGAGTAGTATCTTCGACAGATCTCAAGCAGCGCAAGCATCACAAAAAGCCAAAGAAAATGAAAGAGGGAAAAGTAAAGAAGAAAAAGGACAAGAAAGAAAAAACGAAGGAAAGGGATCTTATTTTAGGCGAGAGCATAACGGCCACATCCGATAGGAGTGACAAGAAAAAGCAAAAGAAAAAGAAAGATAAGCAACAGGTTTGTATTTTTAAAGTCTTTGTCCTTTAAGTTAGTTTTTATTTTTTTTACAACGTAAAAAGTGTTGCAAATGGTTTAGTTTTGAAAGTCGCCACAAGCTGATCGTATTACACTATATATTATAGACCACATCCATAATCCATATACCCGATGATGACGGGGAAGAGAGTTTGCCTTTAACCAACAACATCGTCGAACGTGGCCCCGCTCCAAACTTATTTGTGGGCGCAAAACCTGCAACTGCAATTTCCCCAAAGTCGACTCCGACTCCTTCTCCAACACAGATACCAAAATTAACGCTGAAACTAAGTGGAAAATCCACGCCTTTGCCACTTCCTGGTGAAACGATGAACGAAGAAACACAGCCGAATATCCAACGGGAAAGAGATCATTCGCCGGAGCTAGCTCGCTTCTCTCCATTGGTCACTGGTCCACCGAAAACGAAACAATGTATTATTTTTAATAATAGTTTTTTAAACAGTAATATACCTAAAACTTTTCTCTTAATTTTCAGCTGATTCAATCACAGCAACGGCAATCCCACCTCTTTTAGCCAACCTTGCAGGCAATTCTCCTGTAAATCCTACAGCTGTGCAGGCATCGTTGTTAGTACCTGGTCCGACGAATGCTAGGACTCTACATCCACCAATTTCATCCGGTTGGATGTCGATTTCAAATGAAAGCACTCACACCCATTCCTCAGCCACGTCTACGCTGTCTGCCAGCTCCGTTCTTTTGCCACAACAATTAATGCTGATGACGTCGACAAATCTAAAACCAAATTTAAATAATTTTCCATCAGTGAACGTTGCAGCAGGAACAGCTGGAAAAACGTCTTCATTCAATACTCCTGCAGAAAATTCCTCTCAAATTGTGGAAACCAAAAATCATCATCGTCCTTCGTCCTATGTGGATGCCGAAGGCAATCGAATTTGGATTTGTCCAGCCTGTGGCAAAGTGGATGACGGTTCTGCCATGATTGGCTGCGATGGCTGCGATGCCTGGTATCATTGGTATATATTAAACCATTCAGAAACATCAACTATTTATTATTATGAAATATATATTTTAGGATCTGTGTGGGCATAACCATAGCTCCCAAGGACAACGATGATTGGTTCTGTCGAGTTTGCATCACGAAAAAGAAAGTTGGAAGTTCGGATAAAAAAGCAAAAAAACGAAATAAGAAAAAATAAACTCTAAAGCGGGAGACTCGATATTTAAATATTAAACACAATAGAATTCTGTTAAATACACATCAACTATTATTATGAAATATATATTTTAGGATCTGTATGGGCATAACCATAGCTTCCAAGGACAACGATGATTGGTTCTGTAGAGTTTGCATCACGAAAAAGAAAGTTGGAAGTTCGGATAAAAAAGCATAAAAACGAAATAAGAAGAAATAAACTCTAAAGCAGGAGACTCGAAATTTAAATATTAAACACAATAGAATTCTGTTAAATACTAGTACATTATCATCGAGGACCCAGGATTGGCTTGGGAATGCGATGGTTTCCGCGAAATTAGGAAAAACTATAAAATTATAGGCAGATTGCAGGCATCAGCAGAGAACTCGTTCAGAATGTGTTTTTAAGCATAAGCATAAGCTTAGTGTTTGTGAACTTATTTGCTGTCCCTTTTTGTAAATTTGTTTCCTCAGTTTAAAGCATACGGAGCCTGCTATCAAAAGCGGTAATTGTAATGTAAACGGGCTAAAAATAAAAATAAATACTTTTTTAAATAAGTGCCACCTGTATAAACAATATTACGAAATTTCTTAATGTTTTTGTTGATATTCCACATTTTTAGATATTTTACCATCCATATATAAAAGGCTTGACTTCACATGCGATATCTTAATAAAGAACACACTTCGCATCCCATCCGATCTTTATTTTACAATTCAATACATGCTAATAATTTTTGAGAAACATTTATTATTTTTTCTTTCCCATCTACGAGAATTTGTTCTTTTTCAATATATTTAGATGAGTGAGTGCCCAATAATAACGTTATTGCATATAGAGGTGATCATTGTCGAGACAGCATCCTCTTAAAAGTTCAAAGCAAAACATACGGTATGAAAAACTAAATATTTTTAAAATTCGAATGCACCGAAAAACAACACCCTGAGCATTATTTAAAGGAATGACTGAATTAAAGAAAATATTGGCTATATATTTCTCAGTTAGGGAACGACTCAAAAAGGACACCGGCTAAATGTTCAACGAAAAACACAGTTGCAGGAAAAGGATACTCCTTTAGTACTCTCCTTTAATTTCGCTGTTCAAAACGTTGATTTATGCGAACTCGGAAGCCTCTTCATATGAAGTTTTTTTAAAGTCATTTAGCCGATATTTTCAGTGACCATGAATTGTCTGAATGAGTGAAAATATCGTATAAGCATTTTTTTATGAGAGCAACTGTATTCAGTTGCCGATATTTTCACGCATTTAGTCGTTACAGGAATCCACTGTATAATTACGTATTATTTGCAAAATTCCCCTTGCAAGTTATTCAAATATCGTAATAGTGGATAGCTCTGAACTGAGCCCACTCAACCTAAGGCCGAAAAACGGAACCTCAGTTGTGTTATTTAGCCGATGCTAAATACAAGTTCTTAAAGATATGGCCGGTTATAGGGATTATTTATACCATGTATTTCTTTTTTTTTTTTTTTTGTCATCGTTTTAAGTTTGACTTCTATTATGAATATGTTTTGGTTAGCAGATTTAAAAGAATTGGTTTAGTAAACATCTGTTAAAATAATTTACTTGAGACTAGAACAAATGTTGAAATTCAAGAAGTTGTAATTGGGAAAACGTCAAATATTGTAACATAATTTTTTTATATTTAAACTGTAGCTCCATTGGTATTGTTCGCTTCCAGATCATCGCTCTGATCCTCAGGCAAACGAAGAATTTGTGCTGTGGTAATGGCGCTTGATCCATCTCCTTCTCCAGATGCTGTTCCTGCTGCTGTTGTGTTCACAGAGTCTATTTTATGGGTACTGCTATTGCAAGTGGAATCATTATTTGCACAACTACTATTATTGCTGCTGAGCGCCATCCTTTGCATTTGTCGTATGACTGTGGCCGCGTAATAAGCTTGCTAAAAAAAAATTATAGTATTTTAAATTCATTTTCCGAAGGATTTCGATCCGCTGAACTTGATTCTGACCCATTTGTCAGGTTTTCAAGATATTTCAACTTAAAAATGACAAAAATCCTATTTTTTGAGTACATTCGCGGTGTTGTATCGTAAACATTTTTTTTTTTTAAGTACTGGGATTGCCACCCATATTTTTTTTTTTTAATTTTGAAAAATCTTTATTTGACTCCGAGACATCGTGGTTTGACATTTCTAATTAGGCAATACATATTGAAAACTATCGATATAACAATACTTTAAGAAGAAGTACCGATTCTACGGATTTTAAATATTTAAGTTAAAGCTCAAAAGTATCTAAAAACTGAACCTGACTTCTAGGATAAATTTCGAGGTCAGATTCGAGTTCAGCGCATCGAAATCCTTCGAAAAAGTATAATCCGTGTTTTTGTTCTAAGATGCCGTCGGATATGTGTTATACTTATTTATTTTTACAACGCACCTTCCAGCGTGATTTTGCAAAGTTCTTCTTTAGCTGCTCTGAGACGGTTCCATGAATATTTCTGCTGCTTGCCTCATTGCCAGAAATCCTAGAATAAATAAAAGAAAGCATATATCAAATAAGAAAGAAAGGTAATTATGGCACTCCCAAGATTATATACCATTGCAGATTGCAATATGATCATTAATAACCCATCCATATTTAATATAATTTGAAATATATGCAGCCGTTGACAACTAATTAGAAAGATGACTATGCTCGGTGCATTTGCATCGATTAAAAGTTAAACAGCAGATTTTATATCTACCGTCGGTTATGAGTTTTATATATTATTTCAAAATCTTGGATTTAATTTTATTAAAATCCGGCCACTATACCATATAGCTGCCATAGGAACGATCGGGGCACTATTAGAAAAACAAAAAAAATTATATCTCGGTTTTCCAAGATATCTTCATAAACTCTAAGGTATGAAAATTTTTTTAATATTTAAGAGTTTCAACTTAAGTTTTATAAAAATCATACGACTATATTGCTCCATATGAACGAATGAAAAAAAAAAAAATTCTTCGCCGTTTTTCAAAATATCTTCATCTACTCTGAAATATGAGCATTTAATTCGCATTCAATCAATCCGATTAAAATATCGGATTTTGTTTTTTGAAAATCGGACGACTATATAAATCTGCAATACGATTGATAGGGAAATTCATAAAAAAAAATTATAACTGCCGATTTTCAACATAATTTCACTTACTTTGAGATATAAGCATTTAGAAATATTTTAAAATTTCTGATTTAATTAAAAAATGATTTAATTTTATAAATATCTAACTACTATATAATATACTTGAAGATATGTTAAAAAACGGCGAAGTTATACTTTCTTTTCTAGAAATGACCCGATCGTTCCTATTGCAGGTATTTGATATTGTAGTTCTATCCGGCCCGTTCCGATTTTTATAGTAGAGAAAATATAGAAAGGTACAGAATATTTTTTGTACCAAAATGTGGCAAATAAATTATTTAATATAATTCCTAATGGGTCTTATTTATTTATATTATATATATATACATATGCAAGTACTACTTACCAAGCATGGGCCAAAGCTTGCTTACATGTATATCGCTTTTCGACGGTTACACACATTAGGTTTTTTATAAAATGTTTGGCCGACTCGCTGATTTCATCCCAATACGGCGAATCGAATTCAAATTCCCCTAAAAAGTATTTAAGCATAATTGTTTATAGTTTTATAAAGTTAATATTAATACCTTTTAAAATTTGAGCGAATAAATTGGCATCATTTTCATCATAGAATGGGGGATAGCCACATAGTAGAATGTAGGATATCACTCCAATACTCCACACATCGACGGCCTTGCCATATGGTTTTTGCGCTAGCACCTCGGGTGCAACATAACCGGGCGTTCCACATGCCGTTGCCATAATGCCAGAGTCTTCCATTTTGGATAATCCAAAATCGCTAATCATTATTTTACTATCGTCTTCAGCGCTGTAGTATAGCAAGTTTTCCGGCTGCATACAATAAATTATAATTATTTCGATTTTGAAAACGAAAATCGGTGCTCCCGTTCTCTATTTCGAAGGATTTTTTGCGATTTGCAGAACGGGCACTTTCGTCTGGCCGAAATGAAAAGTAAATGACTTTTTTTACATCAAGATTTGACGGAACAAGTCTTTGGAAAACACTCATCTTAAAATACTTATTAAATGCAAACGTTAGTAATAATATTGTACAATGAAGGTACAATTATGTTCTTGTTAATACAGCCACTTCATATAAACAAAAAAAAAATTAAATAAGCAATTGCAGCATTTATTTTGCTCATAAAAAACATAAAAATATTTTTTAACTACTACACGAATTTTTAGCATTCTGTCAACTATTTAAAACAACTACGCCAGCTTTTTATACCCTTGCAGGGTATTATAATTTCAGTCAGAAGTTTGCAACGCAGTGAAGGAGTCATCTCCGACCCAATAAAGTATATATATTCTTGATCAGCATCAACAGCCGAGTCGATCTAGCCATGTCCGTCTGTCCGTCTGTCTGTCTGTCCGTTTCTACGCAAACTAGTCCCTCAGTTTTAAAGCTATCTGAATGAAACTTTGTAGATTGTCTTCTATATACTCTCACTCGTACATAAGTCGGAACGGGCCAGATCGAACGACTATATCATATAGCTGCCATACAACCGATCCTTAAATTTGTTGAAAAAAAATTATAACTTGACTGTTTTTTAACATATCTTGATTAACTCTCGGTTATGAGCTTTCTATATTGTTTCAGAATTTTAGATTTAATTTTATAAAAATCGGACTACTATATCATATAGCTGCCATAGGAACGGTCGTGAAATTTTCAAAAAAAAAATTATAGCTTTGTCAGTTTTCAACATAATTTCTTCTACTTTGAGATACTAGTATTTCATATTTTTTCAGAATTTTGTTGTAAA
>VNJS01017086.1:0-15760 GCA_008042575.1 Drosophila watanabei | reverse complement strand
ATAACCTTGGTGGTGAGGGAATGTTAAAGATAAATGGAGTTTCGTAAATACAAAAGTGTTTATCAGTTAACAAAGAGAACTGTTTAAGAGAGTTTTAAGGGGTTTCGGGTTATTGGTATAACCACAAGAAATAAATAAATATATAAGCTGCCAGAAGACCATCTGCTCTCTTTAGTTTTCAGACATAACCCCTATCGTGTAGATCATCTTCCCTAAATAAAACGAATCCCAATTATATAGGTTTTACAATTACAGCAAAATTCCCAAAAATTAACTAAGTTAAGCCTTGGAAGGGAAGCCTCACAAATCTCCGCTTAAGCAAGGATAAAGGTCATATTTCATAGTCCTTTTTTGGGGGGAGGGGTGCCTACAAGTTGATTCAGTTCAGATTCAATGAATATGTTAACAACTCGGTGTCAGGCCAGGCCGAGACATGTGTATATCTGCATTATTTGCATAGAGTCAGTCAGTCTACTATTTCATTATGAGATAAAACAACCTGCTGGACAGTGCCAGTAACGGCAACAACTTATTAGCTTAGACAAAAATGAATTGCATAAATATTTAAGGCCAGTATCCTTGGACTCCCAGATAGGGGAGACAAGATACATTTTACAGATTGGAAGGACCGGCCAGCCAGCAAGTTGGCCAAGTGTCAGTGCGGGCAGGCACTAATTGTTTCATTTTGCCTGCCAGACAGTAAACAATTCCAGAATCCACAAATATATGCACACACACACTTGCGATGTATGTATGTAGCTCCTCCTCCTTGCTGAGTCCTTCCTTCGGTTTACATTTTAACAAAATTCAATTTGCTGCTGCTGACACATGGGGAGGAGAGGGGAGAGGAGAGGCAAAGAGAGGACTCCCTCAGCATGCTAATTGCCTGGCCAGCAATTAATTAAACATGGCAGGATTTAATAAAATGCAGGGCAAGGGCTTACTTGTGTTTCTTGATTCATACATAATTCGAGAACATTCAAAAGAAAGTGGAATAATTGCAACACTTCTTTTTTGCCATAAACATGATCAATATTCATGGAAAAGCCAGAAAACTATACATAAAAACTGAATAAATGTTTCTCACTTAAAATCTTAATTGCTTACATTCTTTAAATAAGGAAATTGTCTTAAAAAAACATGTAAATGCAATGCTAACATGGCGTATACGTAATATTTACCTTACCTTCATGACATTCGTTCTCCTGTATAGCTTTTAATTGTGGAAATTGTTGCAGTTAATTGCGTGTAATTGAGAATCCCCTCAGAAAATTCGTCACATAACTCTCGACAGGACATAAATCTTGAGTGGGCAGGAGTGGGGGTTAATTGCAGGGTAAAGAACATCAATTACCAAAAACAAAAAAAAAAGAAAAGAGAAATGGAAAGCGAAGGAAAAAGCAAGGGAAAGTAAAGGAGGAACGAAGGCGAATGCTTGCCGCAAACTCGGCGCTCTTGGCCCCATAAATTATGCAGTCAATTTTTTTGACTTTATTATAAAATGCGTGTTTATTATGCCATAAAAGCGAGAGCGTTGCGCGAACGCCGAAAAAGTGTTGAAAAGTGTGGTAAAGTGTCAGTATTAAGCGTGAAATTAATTACAAACGCTTACTTAAGTTAAATATTTGAACGAAGCCTTAGCGCCGCGACAACACGGAAGAAAGGAAAAAGGGAAGGCGAGCCCCAAGGCAAAGTCGAGCACTGAATCCAACCGGACAGGTCTCCTTTCACTCGGCCAGGGAGCTACACAAGTGGAGCTGGCCGTAAGACGAGCCACTTTGTCAGCCGAAACTCAACTCAGCTTGACGCTCCTCGACTTTACTTTGCCGGAGGAGTACCAAAATATACTGCCAGCACTGAGAAAAATAATTAAATAAATTAGCCATGAGAAAAATAGTGAATAAAAGGAGATGAAAGAAGCGTCATGTATATGAAATTACAGTCTTCTAAGGGAAAACATTATTATTAAGGAAAGAAAAGGTTCATTAAATATTTAAAAATTAAATAAATTAAATTAAATATTTTATTAGCATTTTTAATCATGAAATTATTATTAGGAGAGCTACATATATTTTTGAAATAAGTTTACAAAACGTGTTTTGTCAAATATAAATGCCAAAACTCATAAAAATTTTTTTGGTTAAAAAACAAATGCAGCAAGTTGACTTTACATTATGTTTTTGTTTTCATTGTAAGAATTTCATCAAAATGTTCTGATACAGAATTCTGTAGCTTTCAAAGACATAATGCCTTCTGTACAATAACTTTGTTTAATAAGGATTTTTGTATTTGAATATTATTTATATATTTATTTCCAGTGTTTCTTCTCAGTTAAGTCTCTTTCTCGCATTTTTTCGACCCTATTTTCGGGGCTCTTTTTTGTTTGGCTTTAAGCGCAAGTTGAACATTTCATTTGTCATGCTTTTTTGCTGCTGTTACCTGGCTTCCTTTTCTTTTCTTTTCAGTTGGACATCTCGCTTGCTCCCACGCATATGTTGCTACCAAGTTTTTGACTGATTGCCGGGGACAACAGCAGCAGCAGCAGCAGCAGCAACAACATCAGCAGCAGCAGCAGCACCAACAGCAGCAGCGACATCGAAGAAATGCTAAAAAATGTATGCTAACGGCAGTGTTGGTGGCATTGCTAACGGTAAAGTGTTGCAAATAGCTTTTTTGCGTTTCTGAATAATTTATAAGATGTGTTTACTCATGAAACCAAGTGACTAAGTGTTGCCACCAAGCGGTGGCATGAAGCCCGGCGAAAGTGGAAAGTGGCAAGTGAGGCGGTCAACTGATGGCTTGGCAAATGAAACACGATAATTTACTTAGGTGCAATGCGGTTGTTTTCCGCCTGCTGTTTTGCGGGCGAGAACTTGAGAAATTGCTGCGAATGATTGGATTCGAGTGGCAAGGATAGCAAAGAAAGCTTTTATCAACAATCTGAATAAGTTATGCGTACAATCTGCTGTAAGGACATCGAAGCCCCCTACAGACACACACACTCGACAGCCATTTGCTAATTGTGCTCATTATCTGCTAAATGTGCGCAAATTTATGTGATGCACGCAGTTGCCTCACCAACTGATTTGATTACCCGTACGTGTAGCGGCGAGTGCCCGGCCACAGGCGGCAGGTGGAGGACCAAATTGAGTCGCTCTACCTGAGCACCAAAAAGACTTGCCAAAAAAATAACAAAAAAAAATGGCTCATAAAACATGTAAAATGCCAGAAAAAAGAGCCTCCTCCCTCCGTGACGCACACATCCTACGTTCCTGCGGCTGAGCAGCTCATTAAAAATTCGTAGAGCGTTCTATTAAATGTTCATGTTTTGCATAAAAATAAAGCTACCCGTAAAAAAGGAAAGAATAAAAAGGAACTGGATTGGGTGAGATGGTGTGCCATAGTGTTCCATGTGTGTGGGTGCCCCGAGGCTTGTAAATTCAATTGATTCTGTAACGATGCCGCATTTTAATTAACCCATCGTAGGCTTAAAATTTGCAATGAGCTGTAAATTTTGTAAATACTTAAAAGGGAAATTGAAAAGAGGGAAGAAGAATATGTTGTTACATTTTATTTTAGGAACTTTTTCGTGTCAACTGAAACGCTATAACTATTGTTCAACAACTCTAAACTCCTGGTTATCGTAACTGCCGAATATGTTGTCGTTAAAGCAATCAAACCAATAATTTGCCAACAGGAACAACAGCCATAACATAGATATAAACGTAAACTGCAATAAAAACATATAAATCAAATCACAAAAGCCACAAAAATAGCCAACATCGAAGGCTATGTAAGGGGGGGAGTTCCTTCCTGTAACTCAACGACTAAGCAGGAAATGCCATTGAAAAACACGTAATCACATAGACCAATACACAGGCGGCATACAGATAGATATATATAGATTTGCTATAGATCCTGATGGAGAAAGCATAGAATTTCATTTCAATGCTTATCATATTTGTGAATTTTTTTTTTTCTATTCCGTGTCCTGTGCTGGGGGGAGGTTTGGTCAGCGCATACAAATGCAAAACGGAAATGACATGAGGGATAAATCAGGAAATTGCTAAACATCAAATAAAGCTGATAGCGTAACTTTCATACAGATTTCAAAATCGAAGCTCTTGGCTCCATCGTCGGCGATGTCAACAATTCAAAATCATTGCAATGATGACGGGGCAAACAGCTGTGGCAGTCACTGCTGCACTGTGCAGCGAAAAATTCAATTTTGCAATATGACATCCGGCGGCTGGCTCGCACACATATACGTTTGCCCGTACACACGGCGTATACTTAACGCCGCAACGCCTGAGTCAACAGGCCCCGAAGCGATTGACATGCCCCCATTGTTCGACGGCTTTTTAACTGCTAATGTTACGGCTCTCCTGCCACCGCCACACAGCCAACTGCTTACGGCTACCGCCTGCCGACTGCCTGACTGCTGACTGCTCGAAATTGGCAACTGGCTACTGGTTACTGGGATCCTCTGTGCTGAATCCTGGCCAGCTGCAACGCTGCAGTTTTCTGTCAAACAAGAGCTGCCATCGCTTTGGGCCGCTGCGTTGGTGGAGTTCGAGCTTGTGGCGTTAAAGTCAATAGCAAAGGCGCAGGGCTCTGGCCAATTATGGACCGGGAACATGACGAAATTTCATAACAGAGATGGCGGATTTGATATCGTTTTAGGTTTGTAATTATGGTGAATTTCACTGGAATCGTTTTGGGTTTTATTTTGGCTTGAAATATGCCAGGAAATATAGAAATGTGGAGGAAGATTATTTTTAATACTATTTTTCTGTGCTGTGATTACTCTAAAAGAGACTGATAAAAGTGACAGCATATAAACATATGCTCAGGAATTTTTAATTGATTTTTATTACTTTTGATAAAATTCTAATAATTATACTAATATTTAATAGCTAAACTAATGAATAAAATAATTTATTTTCTGTAGATTTATTGGTTGCTTTTATTTTAATTTCTATTTAACTATAAAATTGTGTTTTTTATTGTAATTTTGAAATTTTAGGGTTGTTTGTTTTCATTATAATTTCTATACATTATTTTCCTTATTAGTTTATTATTAAACTTTCTTAAAATCAAAAAAGTTAAAAATTAGGTTGTTGTTATTATTTTAGATTTTATACGTAAACAAAAAAGTAAATATTTTTTTCATTAGTTAGTTAGTTAGTTAAATATTACTATCATCCGCCCATTGCAATGGCAACGCATTGACTGACATTGCTCATACGACATGTAGTCCGTGCTTAAATATATAACTTTAAACGTTTTTCGAAAGTCACTTAAAGAAGTAATTAAATTCCTTTAATCCTTTTTTATGATTATATTTTGCACAATATATATAATTTATTTAAAGATCATTTATTAAAGATCATTTAATTTAAATACTTTTTCTCTTTCACTTACCTCACTCACCCGCCAGGCTCTTTACAAAATGTCGCCGAGCACTTGACATGCCCCCTTCATTCAGTCGCCACCTTCAAGAGCGAACAACTCTCGTTGCAAAAAATAAATAAAATAAAATAAAAATAAAATAAGCTGAGTAAATGGCACTCGAGTTGCGGCGCTTTAGAAACTTCAAGTGAAGCACGGCACAAATTGTTAGGCATCGCGTCGCGCCCCATTCTGCGGCGTTGTCAGCGTGCGGCAGAGGCAGATGAGGAGGTGGAAAATTGTGCGAGTAAGCAGCGCAAATTTAATTACACTTAATTAAGTGCAAAAAATTCGTACAATGCTATTAAAATGTGCTTCAAAATGGCTTTGGTTTTATATAGTCGTGTGGCAGAGTAGTTTGGCGCCGCCTGCGCGTGTGTGTGAGTGAGTGAAAATGTAGTTTGCATTTATTAGAACATTTTTGCGGAAGAGCCATAAAAATGCTTTGCTGTGCATTAACTTCTTTTTTTTTCCTGGGCCGCAGCGATAAAGTTGTAGAAGCGATGGAGAAATGGGAAAAGAGATTTATGCCTTAAATAGATGAGATCTTTAATAAAGTCATTTAACTTTGGGAAAAACGGGGGAATATTTTCGGAGATATTTTTCAAGAGCTACGAATTTTAACATCTCCATCTTAAATATAAATTAAATGAAAATTAATAGTAGTTAAAAGAACTAGGAATTTAGAACCAAATTAATAGTTTGCTTAATTGGGATGAAGGATAAATTGAGAGATAATTTATTATTCAGGGAGAGTTTTTTAAATTATAATGCGAGTTTCTGATTTTAATTTAATAAAATATAAAAAATCTTGTTATAGATTACGTTTTAGTACTTATTAAAACATGATAAAAAATAACTTCGAGGAAATAACTACTGCAATATAAACTTTAATTAATGTTTAAGTAATTTGGTGTTATATTAAAACAGATAATAATTTTAAGAAGTAACTTAAAAGCATGTAAAACTGCAATAATAGTCAAAGTTTAAGGAACATCGTATTCCATTAAATCAGATAATAACATTTAATAGTATCTCGAAAAGCATGTAAAACACACTTTTTAAATTCCACAGACAACCTCTGATTATTTCCCTCATTTTAGCCCTAATTGCATTCCACCAATCGTGGCAAGTCTCTTTTCTGTGCCAAAGTAAATTATGGCCCGGGATTCGGGATGCTGGAATACCTTTTCGGAGGGCATTTAGATAGCTTTGGCCGAAACAATAAGAGGCATTAAAAATTTTTTTATTGTTTTCCATGGCGGTGGCTTTATGACTTATTCTCCTCTGCCGCCGCCGCGCTATTACACATAATTTCTGGCCGCTCCTGCAGGATATATATTTCTCTTATTTATGGTCGGCTGCCGCTGTTGTTGGCCGCTTGCCGCTGTTGTTGGTTATTTTGGGTTTAGCGCGTTGACAGCATGTGGCTGGAACGGCGGCTACTTAGCATCATCGCAGGATGCTGAATCCTTATTATCCTGCCACTTTCCAGTTGTCGGTCTTATGCTGCCTCCTCTTCGTCTTCTGGAGGATGTTGTTGCTGCTGCTGTGCCTCTTGGCACTGACGGCTGTTGTTATAAGCCGCTTTTAGCCGCTGCCCTGACAATCCGCGTCTGCTGCTACTTATTTTGATTAAATTTACATAATTTCCCGACCTCCCTCCTTCCCCTTCCTTTTCATTTACTAGTTCCTTTTTCTGCCGGCAGCGAATATTTATTTCCTTTGCAATCTTGCCTTATCGCTGACCCATTAATGCATTTCCTTCGCCAGCGATATTTGCTCAATCTTTATGTTAACTCAATTGCCAATATCGTGTGCAAATATTTCAACAGCTTGCCACCGAAAAAAAAAAAAAGAGGACTTTGTAACTATCGCCAGTCAATGCCACGCCTCCCAGAGCCCATCGCCCACCGCCCACCGCCCATCAGCGAGTGCTGACATACAGACTGGCAAATACGTCAGTGGAGTGTATAATTTGCGCTTTGTCTGACTGTCAACACTTTTAACCCATTTTTGTTGGTTGTACATTTTGGCTATGCAGATGGGCATGGGGATACGGTGGAGTATGGCTATAGTGTACAGGTTTTTTTTTTTTAATTTTAAATTATTTACAAGTAAAAAGTGTATCCTTATACGGTTCCTACAGGCAGTGCAATCCTCGAGGAATTAAATTGTTTTGTAGATCTGTTAACACTTTCTAAAAATACATAAAGTTTAATATATAACATAAATAAATAATAATATCAAATCTATATAAAACTATAAAAAAAAAATATTAAAACTATTAGCCAAACAAAATACAATTAAATTTGTTAGAAGAAAAAATTAGCATGTCGTTTGTACAGTTGTCACAATGGAAGAGTTCTTTAATAAACTTTCCAATAGAATGTTATAAGTATATTTTTTTATTTATGCAATTTTACACACAAATTAATAATTAAATGTTTTTTTATAAAACATGATTAATATACAGTTAAAAACAATATTTAATAATAAATCTTTATAGGATAAAGAATATTTTTATGAAAGGAATCATATCGATATTGATAAACTTTCTTTTTCAGAATTAATAAAAAATCACCAAAGTGTGCAGTGTTTTTTAAAATTTTTATTAAATTTTCAGCTATTTATTTTTCTAATTATAAGTTATTTTATAATATTTAACAATTTGTAGATTGCAGTTTATAGTTTAGTTTATTTTAGGCAAGCTCGTCTGTAGCAACAGCTTTGGCAAGTAATTCTTTTTGTACTCTTTTGCTCTCCAGTCTAAGGCTTTGTCTTTCTCTGGGCTCCCACTATGTATTTTCCTCTCTCTTCCTCCAGCTCTCTCTCCATCTATATCTCTATCTCCACCTCTAGACCCATCTCTGTCTATATCTCCAAATTCTATCTCGTTCTCTATCTGTCTAACACTTGAATCTCCCACAATTGCAGTGCGTTGAGCATTAACAGTTTTTCCGTTGACTCGGCTCTGGTTCTCTCTGCCTGGGCTTTTGCTGCTGCTGCTGCTGGCTGTTGAAATAATATTTGCGATCATAATGGATTTTGCCAATTTGAATATTATTACACACGCACACACACACAGACACCCACATACAGAGGGAATTACACAAGGGCAGGCAGTCAAATTTTTCGTTCAAAGTTGGCAAACAATTTTCTTAAGTAGTCAACGCTCGGGGTAGTTTAGATTTTTGCATACTCGCTGGCCCCGAGTATGTGGTTACGTGTATGCAGATGGGTTTTCCGAGAGAGAACTTCATTTGCTGCTGGGGAAATTGATAAAAATTTGACTAGTACTCGAGTGGAGGCGAAGGAGGAGGAGGAGGCAGTGACCGAGTTAATAATGAAGTGCGTTTGCCAAAAGTTGAATTGCAAAACGGGGGGCCGAGGGAAGGGCAAGATCACACACACAAAATAATAATGCCGATGGGCAAACAGTGTGTGGCATATTAGCTGGAGTTTGCCACAGACCAAACATGGGCTCGCCTTTGCCAACCAGTCAACCAGCCAACAGGCAACAACCAACAAGCGGCAACCAACAGACAACCAACAACCATCAACCAGCCGAGCAAATGCAAACATCGGGCGCATTATCATTGCCGGGCAAATGACGTACAGAGATTAAATATTTGCCCGACTCTGTCTGGGCACAACAAGCAACACTGGAGTACGAGTATCATCATCCGTTCCGTTGCCTGGCATTGCGCATACGACATGTAGCCCTTGCTCAAATATTAAAAAATAAGCAGTAAGCAGTGAGCAGCGACAACGGAGCAGGACCAGCATCAGCATCAGCATCAGATCCTCCTCCTTGCTCCTCCTCGGCTGCCTGGCAACTATGGCACATAATATTCAGTGCGTTCTATACATCTATTTCCTGGCCCAAGGCTGATGCCAACCAAAAAGCCAACAAACGCTGTTGACAGCAGCAAAAGTAATAAAACTTTAGGCGTTGACTGACTGCCTCAACTGGCTGAATGAGTGATGGACTGCCGGAGTGACTGACTGACTGACTAACTGCCTAACTGACTCCCTCATGGAGCGAGTCCTGTGGCAGTGAAATTCCATTTGTGACCTTCAAAAGGTTGCACATAAATACTCTTATTATTTGTAGCCAAGTCAACACACAGAAAAATATATTAATGAGTTCGTTGAGGGAATCAGAGAATCATTTTCCCCAATCAGAGAGTTCCGTGAGGTCCAATCAAAGTAACAATCCCTTTTTTGTTGTTCGTTAGCGTAACTCTAAATTGTGCTAAGAAAGCAATATATTCAGCTAATGTCTTAACCCAAAAACGCGTTTCTTTTCCTCATTTTCAATCGTCCGCTGCAGAAATTGACAGGAATAAAGCAAAACTCTAGAAAGAAAATTTGAAAATCCCGGCAAGTTCGGGGCGGTGCCGTGGAAATGGACATGCTATGCATGCTGAAGCTCTGTCGCATTTATTACCAGCCTTGCGACGTTGTGGGTGTGGGAATCTATATCCCATACATACATTCGACTGCCGCTTGTCGCTACGTATTGGTACGTGCCGAATGGCAACTGGAAAACTTTTTTAATTTAAAAAAATTTTGGTGTTCTTTGCCGCTGACGAAGACGAAGGAAGGGCGGCACAGCAACGACGCATGCGTTGCATTTGATACGCGGCCAAAACTCAGCTTGAAAAAAAAAGTATACAAAATATAAAGCAGCAAAGGACAAAAAAGGAGGAGAACAAAAAAAAAAATAAATAAAAAAGAAAACCGAACCCGGCGTTAAAAAATGCGTTCCGCCGCGAGCTGTAAAGTTAATTTACAAACGAAACATTCGAACCGGCTTTCGGGCCCGGGGTGTCCACGGCATCGGGTCGGGTTCGAGCTCCAGCTCCAGCTCCAGCTCCCGCTCCAGCTCGGAATCTGGAATCTGGCATCCGGATGGACAGGGACATGGGTTTTGGGGGGATGGCGACCACAGCGGCGACGGCTGCGGCATAATAAATGCGAACATAACTCTGATTCTCCGAATGCTCAACGCTGTCCCTCGCCGTTGCCCTTTATTCTATTTGACCTCGCAGCGCGAGTCTGGGAAAATGCGTGTGTAGCATAGTGTAGTCAGCTGAAACAGCTGCAGCAGGGCACAGTGGTTGTAGAAGAACATTAAGAGCCTTATCTGGGTATAATTATAACATAATATATATATTTAGAATATTTTTAGAATTATTTTTATTATGGGTGGTAAGTATATATTTTCATTTACCTATTTTTTAAAGATTGCAGTGAACAACTTAGTCAAGTTTTTAACCAGAATATTACAATTAATTTCATTTTAATTTATCATAATATCCTGAATATTAATTTATAAGATTCTGTTTAGTTAGTCAACAAGGTTAGTCATCTTAAAATAGATAAAATATAATAATTAACATAGATAAATTATTAACTAAGATCTTAATAACTGCCCATTAAGCACTATGTTATGTTTTAATGCTCAACTATAATATACTTTTTTTTTAGAGAAGATCAACAACCACAGCCTTAAGGGGTTTTCTAAAGATCTAAAATAAATACAACAAATTAGCTAACAATTTAAACTGCCATAATAAGGTCCAGTTAGTCAAATAATTTACCTCAGAATGTATAATTTTATTTATAAGGCGAATTTTATAATTTTAAATTGTTTTTTTTTTTCATAACACGAATGACAATACTTTCCGACGTTACTGTCCTTATAAAAAATTAACTGAAGGTAAGAGGAACTTAAAGGTATAAGATAAAGACATTCTATTAAGGAACTGTTAAACCTTTTTTGAGGCTTTAAAACAGTTCTTGAATATAAACAGTTTTAACATACTCTGAACTCTAGTTTATCAATTACTATTTCCAGTATTCTGTATTTCAGAATATATATTTGTCCCTACCTCCATTCTATTAACCAACTTTATCGAGGCTTTTAAACAATCTTAAAAATTTAAAAATAAACATTTACAACCAACTCTGACTTCTTGTTCATTAAGCTATTATTGTCCACATTTCTCTATTGCTTTATAGCAAATATTTCTAAATTATCCCCATTATTTTATGCCATCGTTGCCACTGTTCCTTTGGGGGAATCGCCGGTTACTGTTATTGAAAAGAGCTCCTCATATTTCAAAGGGACAATCACGCGTATGACAGCCGCGAGCTGTCAATGTTGCTGCTGCTGCGCTCGGCCAGTCGCTCGGCTATAGAGATGGCATCTCTGGCCGATCGGGATGGTCGCTGGATTCTGGATGCTGCAGGCCCTGCTGGCGCTTTTATTATTATAAGCCATGCTGTGCATATTATATTACCCCACAAAAACTGTTAGCACATGCTTCGGGCCATGCAGGAGCAGGGACAGGGACATGGCTGGGGCGGAGTCTGTTCCAATTGTCACTTATAAATTGACATTTAAAATGTTTTGGGAACTGGTCGCTGATAACTGACCGACCATATTGAAAGCATATAAACTTTAAGGGCTGAAAATTAGAATAAGGCGGGGACACGACCACTATAAAGTGGCGTAACATTGGCAAATTATTTTCAATTGACCAAAGCGTAAATGAAGCTCATTAATCATACGCCCCGTATGACGGACCGCTGAGTAAACAAACGTCGATATTTGCGCAGTGTTTGTTTTGGATTTAATATCATTAAACAATGAGATAGGCATTATGCGTAAGTGCCTGTGTGTGTATATCTGCGAGTCCGTTAAAAATCAAACAACCAATGTGCGTGACTTTAGCACTTCAATTATTTATAATTGCATAATGTTTACTCTGTTAAATGCGCTACTCACTGCCCGCTGCCGTTGTTAATTTTAATTGAAACTTTTAATTGCATTTATTTTTTCGACAAAAAATATAAAGCCCAAGCCCCAAACCGCTGCCGCTGCCGCTGCTGCGGCTAAAGTTCCGACAACGGCCACAGCCGCAGTACAGAAAATTGTAAAAATAATAAAATCTTCAATCTCTTTCGCACTTTGCAGCTGTGTAGGGCAATTAAATGCATAACAAAGACTTATTACAACCTGTGTGTTGTGTGTGTGCGAGAGTAAACACACATTTTATTTAGACAATAGCACACACACACGTCCCTTGCACAGATCACACACTTTTGTGTTTGCAATTTCGCTGGGCAGCTACGTTATGCAACAATTTGCCGGCCAAAGGAAAATGCTGCATAATGAAACAATATTTACCTTCGTTAGCACTCAAAATAGTTTTTAATTTTCTTATGCTGCCATTCCATTCCGCATTCTCTATTTCTCCGCCTCGCTGCCATTGCAATTTCGAAGCCAACGAACCGTGTGGCTGGCAAAACGTACAACTTAAACTTAAATTTTAACTAAATTTGCGCAGCAGCAACAAGGAAAAATCCAGCCCGATGCTAAAATATGGCAGAACTATATGCAAATTATGCTGCAAGACAGGATCAGGAGCAGAGACATTTTACTTATGCGGAGGAGGAGTCAAAGGGAGCAGCCACTCAACTTGGCAGTCAAATTTTCTTAACAAGCTTTTGGCCTAATCAAATAGCAGCCCGAAAACCCTTTTCTGGCCGCCCCAAGACATCTTCGTCGTCGACGTCCTGCTAAAGACGCTTGACAGGCAATTGTCTTATGTGGCATGCAAATTTTTTCAACCATCTTTGTACCAGTGTCTGTGTGTGTGGGCGGGGGGAGAAATTGGGAAAAATTAAAACTATAAACTATCTTTTGCGAAGAGCTTGTCGGCTTGTCGGTGGGGTTATTGCCTTTATAATGGAGACCCGCCTATGCATATGCATAAATGGGAAAGATACTTTCGCACAATCTTGTGCAAACATTTGGGTTTCGTGCTCGTGGGCGGTGGGTTCATTGATGTGGAAACTTGATCAGGGGCGGCTTTAAGTCCTTAAATTACTTCAAACTCTTAAAATGTAAAAGAACGAGTATTTCCATTCAAGCTTTTCCTTTATAAACTCGAGTGAAACTTTTTGCAAGGCTTTAAAAAGGCTTACAACTTACAGGGAAGTTTTAATGTTGATGAGATATGGACAAAAATATCGCTCTTATATCGATAGTATTGTAATATTTGATTTTTTCGATATTTAAGGTATCGAAAAAAGACGTTTATATATCGATATTATCGAATAAATATCTCTCTGGTAATTATTTAAAAAGTCTTCAAGATTATATTATTGAGTTGAGTTAAAAAATTTGTGCGACATATAAAATATACTATCGATATTTTGCATTTGTATTTATTTTAATATCGAATCAAATATCGTTAAATCATCAATATTTCTGCCATCTCTAAAGAAGTGTCAATTAAAAAAATCCTCCAAAGAAATTGTCAAGCAATTTAATAAAAATTTCCTGAACTATACTTTAATGTATATTGGTATTGCTTTTCGCTTCCTTAACAAATAAAGTATCCTTCATTTTCTCTGAATTATTTCTTACTTACAACTTAAAAAAGATTTCTATTAAGCTTTATCCTTTGTATCAATCTATTAAAAATCCATCAAATTGGGAACTTGTAGTTCTAGTCATCAGTTTATTATTACTTTGCGCTACCTTCGACCCATTATAACTTTAAATTCGTTACCAAAATGCCTCCCGAAAAGCGTAATTTTCAATATCACTCCTCCCACTCCAACGGGCCACGCACAAAAGGCGAAAACTGTTCTGCCAAAGTTGTTCACAGATCTTCTCGTCGTCGTCGTCGTGGAGCGACTCCCCATATACACATTCCAAATTACGTATTGCTTGTAAAAGGCAAGAAGTTTTTCATAACTTTTCATAAGTTACGCTTATTTATACGAGACCACAATTTTGTACTTTGCATTTTCTTTATTTCTTTCAGCATTTCAGCTCGTCTCTCCTTTTGGCATTTCCATCATCCTTTCCCCCCTTTTTCCTCCCTTTCTTTTTTTTTGGAGGAGGAAATTGAAACTTTGCTACTATTTTGCATAATTTTCTTATGCAGAGCAATCCGCAGAGAGAGGGGTAGGGAGGGGGAAAAGAGGAGCAGCGGTGCCGGGGGCAAGTCGGAGTGCATACAATTGGAGTTGAGGTGGTAAGGGAGAGAGATGGAGGGATTGGGCCAGGATGCGGAGAGACAGAAGAAAGGATGATGTCGACGCCTTGCCAAGAGGAAATGTCGCTGCGGTTGTGTGGCAAAGCCAACTAAATTTAGTATTTACTTACCACATCCTTTGCGGCTGCTCGTCCTTTTCCCCGTCTCAGTCACCGCCTTCGCCTTCGCCTTCGCCATCTCCTCCCTTTCCATTCCAGGACAGCCCAGCCCAGCCCCGAGGCCCCGGGGATTTGCATATGTACAATAAGGCAGAGTGTATCCATCGGATAGTTTAGTCAGTCAGTCGAACATTTCCTTTGCCGCTCGTCATTTCAGCTGCACGAATCCTGGGGAATAAACCAAAGGATATATCACGACCAAAACCATATGTCTACAAATGAATTTTAGATTTTTAAATGCCTTATTTTATTGAGTTTATAGTCTGGATATTATGTTGCTTGAACTTACTTAGTTTCTAATTTAAGGGAGGTTAAGCTTTCTTCATTTTATATTTCTTTGAAACCTATTATTAGAATGTATTTCATATATATTTATAATTTATTATTACAGTTTTAATACCTAATTAATTAATAATTTTCTTAAATATTTTATATAATTTTTTCTCTGAATATTACTCTTGAATATTTTATTTTTTTTAAGAAGAAGTATTGTAAAATTTGTTTACCTTTTCTCCAAGAAAGCTCTTCAGAAAATCGGTTGTTCTTCTAAAAACCGCTCGTTTTTTAACACTAGCATGTCACAAAATTCTGACTTGGGAATTATAGGGCAATTAAATGAATTTAATTATTGAAAATATATAAACTTTGTTCAAAAATATAAGCAGATAAGCAAAAGAGTCGATTTACCTTAACTAAAAACCTTCTCAAATTTCAACACCTTCTTCAAAAATAATATTCCCTAAGCTCTTTCAGTGCAATTTAAAATTTTCACACTTTGGTCATTCACCTTGCCAAAATTTGCCAGTCACTTAGGAACAGGCTTGTTGGTAATTACTTTTGCCATTTACTTGGCGCCTGTAAAACACTTGCAGACCGCAAAAGTGTCGCTGGCAAAAGGGATGTGAAAATCCTGTGAGGGTAAGTAAGCCTGGGAAAATGCACTCGCTGAGTGCCTGCCAAAAATGCACTCACCCAGATGAGTTACTACTGTGGCTCCTCCTCAACCTCCCTCCCTCTGGGGGATATTTTTGCCCAAAAGGCCAAAGACAAATGGCGGAGAAAAAAGCT
>VNJS01017077.1:0-23209 GCA_008042575.1 Drosophila watanabei | reverse complement strand
GTACCTTTTATAATCTTTATTTTTAGCTTCCTGTGCCTCTTCAGATAGTTCGCCAATTGGTAGACACTGATACTCCAGGATATTTTCGCCGTAATCCAGCACCTTGTGCACCGTTGGTGTTAACAATTTATTTGGGTATTTCTCCTTAAGAATGTTGGATGTCTCGGCAGCATACTTGCCAAACTTTTTGGGATCAATTTTTTCAGTGCAGCTTAGCACACTTAACAAAACGTTGACTCTTTTAATGAGTTCATTATCGAATCCGATTATACGGGATGTAACTTCAAAGTTGCTAAAGAATTTTCTGGACGTACTTCCGTCATCGGTATTTCCAAAGCCTTGCTTCGGAAGATCTACCAATAGACCCAGTTCAGTTTTAAGTGGTTCTTGAATTCTTTTCTTCGTATCTGGTTCGTAGTTATTCGTTGGCAATGTGTATGCCAGCTTCAAGAGGAATTCCATGAACCGTATGCGTCAAACTGAAAGTTTTCTTGTGTGTTTAACGCCGCATATTTTTAATTTGACTTCGAAATTATTAAAACTTTTAACATTTTTCTATTCGTTAATCAATTTTATTTAATTTAAACTATTGTAGCAAACTTTTTAATGAACCTAAATAATTTTCCTTGACCAAAATGTCGAAAACCACAAAATTGATCAAAAAGTTTGATAATATTTTTTTTTTTTTTAGCTTAATAAAACTATTTTTTTTTATATTAATTAGGTAAAATTAGGTAAATAAAGTTAACATTAAAATATGCGTAAAATTTTTTTATATTTTTATTTTTATTTTAAAGTTGGAAATTTCGAAATTTTGTGTTTGACCCTCTTATGCGCCCATTTATGGTGGGCGTGGCAAGTCCATTTTTGCACCAACAAATTCTGTGGGTATCTACTTCACAATGGTAAAGGTTTCAAAAAATTAGAAAATTTATTTCAAAAGTTATGATTTTTGCAACGTGTTTAGGCAGAATGCCCCACTGTGCGACGATCGAAGAGATAGAGCCAGAGAGTTAGAGTGGTGGCTGTGCTCCAGTGAGCGTTAAAAGCTCATCATATAGAGCGGCGGAGTTTGCTGGCGTTCCGTGTTCTTCCTTCTTCCCTTCCTCTCGAGTGTTCTTTTAAAGTGGATTTCTGCTTTTGTATGTTTGTGTGTCTTTGTGCGCGTTCAAAGTTTGTTTTAATCTTTTAATTGTTATTAAAAAGTGAAATTTTTATAATTTATGATCCTATGTTTATAAATTATCTTTTGATAAATATTTTGCTTGTCGATTTTATAAATTATATTTGATTTTTATTATTTTTGCGGAGCGACTAAAAACACGTCTTGTTCTCTTCAGTTCGGCGATTTCGTTTTTGCCATTTCGAATTGACAATGCAACGAACTTTGTCGGTGCCAGGAGCGAGCTTGCCGATCTGAAGGAGCTATTTTTGAGCGAGCCACACACAGTCTCGATATCGTCCGCTTCCCTTGCTGATGGAATCGCTTGGAAGTTCACGCGTCAGAGCGCACTTCAGTGGTTTAATGGAGGCTGCCGTCAAGTCTCTTAACCTTTGATGAATTACGATATTAAGCCTAGGAGATTGCCGCCATCATTAACTCTCGTCCGCTCTGTACAATGTCAGAAAACGGGAAAAACTCGAGGTGCTATACACTGCGCACTTCCTGAAGGGTTCCAGCTACTGCAGATTTCCTGAGCCGGATATCAATAACCTTGGCCATCCAACTTGGGTGCATCCCTTGGGTGCATCCCACGTCCCCCTGGCGGCGACGTTGTCAGAGTAGCTATGGTCCGTACAGTTACGGGTCTAGTGATGAGAGCCGTCCCCAAACTAGCCATTCTGCTCATCGATTCCGAGGTTCGGAAGAAGTTTGTTCGGTGCAGACCGGCAGCATTTAGTCATTCGCTCTTCGCCCTTATCTCTTTATAATCTTCCTCTTCTTATCTCGCTCAAGCTGTCGCGCTATCTACTTAGCTAACTACATTGTAAGCTCATGAAACATGCATATAATGGAAGCAAAGCTTTTCAATCGGTAGTTGCACCTTTAAACCGACCGAAAATATAAAAATCACGACAAACATATAATCGAACCAGAGAGCTGCATTGAGTATGATCGTTCCGGATCGAGCAACAACGCTCAAGCCGATCACAACTCAACACAGCAGATCGCCACAACATGTTCGATCGATCTTCGCGAACAATACGAACGATCTCGTTCAGTTGGCTTGATTGCTCTGCTTACTGATTCAAACTGATTTGTTGGTACCGGTATGATGATCGGAACTGATTGTGCAGAAACAGAACGATCAAGTCCAACGATTCAAAAGAGCTCAGGCTTCATTCATGTTGCGCCTGATTTGATTGTGAATGAAGCAATCAGATCGAGAATCGCCTTGCGAAATGTGTAACATTTTTGGGATTGTTTAATGTTTTTGCAGCAGCTGTGCCTATTTAAATTCGATGTTTGGCTTGCGCTGTACTTCACCACGTTGCAACAGGTACGGCAGAAAACGAATTCTGGTAAAATAGTGTTGTCCGGCTTTATTATTTCTGTCAAAATATTCCATATGAAACTTCGTCCCTTCCGCTGGCCAGATAAGGTATAGTTTCCATTTTTAATGTTGGCAGCAACGGTCTCTTTCGATTCGCGGTCCATTATTATTTTATTAAGGCAATAGATTAAACCGCAAGTAATTATGCACGCGAGGTTCTGCTTAATTTCGTCAGAGTGAATCAAACCACTCGGTATGAGCAAATCAAAACCGGTGTGACCGAACGGTATGATTGCGATCGGCCTGAATGGAAGCAGCAGTCTCGATCATTCTGTGTTGCTCATACAACGCGTACGATCAGAAAAAATCATTCCGAACCAAGTCAAGCGTGATCGGAACTGAATGTTCGCTTCGATCATGCTTGCTAACGATCATTCAATTTTGTTGATGCAAAGTTTTGGCTCACAAAAAATCCGAGTCAATGATCGGGTATGATCGAAAAAATGTTGATCGTTGCAGCTCTCTGAATCGAACCTATTGGTGCGTTTAATTATTCGTTTGCCAAAGGGTGGCATATTGATTATCTTCACTGCCTTTACACAGAAACGGGAAAAAATTATATATAAAATTATATATATATTTTTTTTACGCGCGAGTCCCAACGATTACCACCTCCCGCCCAACCGGCCAAGGGGCGCAGCCCCTGAGAAAGAAAATAAAGAAGAGCACGAAGAAATTTATATGTTGCTAAGATATTACATACTACATACGAGCTAATTCTACAAGCAATAGGGTTTTAAGTTTAGGAAGACTATCACTTCCATCAATAAAATCAAAGAGGCGGTTGTAATCTGTACATAAAACCCTAAAGGGTTCATGCACTTCAATCTCTCTCCTACAGTGACCAATAACTAAGGGGATATAGGATCTAGATGTTAGTCGCGGTACGTGGAAATTGAGCTGACCTAGCAGATAGGTGCTCTCCACGTCTCCATGTAATGGCTTATTCAGAAAGACGACGCCAAGATTCGTTCTACAGTTAGCTAGCGAAGGAAGGTAAATTAATATAAGTCTACTAGAGTAAGATGGTAATCTTAGGTCGTCATCCCAGGACGAACAGCATGGACTCCAAAACTGGGACTCCAAACGCAAGAACCATATTCCAAAATGGGCCGAACTAGTGAGGTGAAAAGACTCTTAGTTACATAGGGGGAATCGAATTTCTTCGACCACCTTTTTATAAATCCAAGCACGCCTCTGGCTTTATTAACCATGCAGGAAATATGTTTAGAGAATGAAAGATTGGGATCAAGGGGGACTTCTAGATCATCGACAAGAGCTATTCTTTCCAAAGAGCAATCATTAAGAACATAAGTGGCATACTGGGGAGTGACACGTGAAAATGTCATCGGTTTGCACTTGGAGCTATTGAGATGTAATAAGTTAGCACGGCACTATGCCTGAAAATTGTTAAGATCCGATTGTAAGTCCAACTGGCAAGAGCAGGTATAGTTTAACATTGTCAGCGTACATAAGCACACGAGAGTTGGTTAAAACTAGCGGAACGTCATTGATGAACAATGTAAATAGCAGTGGGCCAAGATGGCTACCTTGTGGGACGCCAGATTTCACACTGAGGAATTTGGAGAGAGCATTTTTAAACAGAACCTTTTGAGTTCTGTGAGACAAATAACTCAAAATCCATTAAAGCAGATCAATCGGAATCCCAATTAAGTCGAGTTTCCTCACAAGAAGGGAATGGTTAACCGAGTCAAAGTCTTTACTAAAGTCCGTGTAAATCACATCGGTTTGAAGGTTGCGTTGAAAACCTCTAATAACAAATTAGGTATGTTCCAGCAGATTTGTAGTAGTTGATCTCCGCCTCATAAATCCATGCTGACATGGGGAAATGACGGATCTGCACAAGTGCTGCAAGTGACGAGTTATTACATTCTCCAAGAGGTTCAGAATTGCCGATAACTTTGAGATGCCCCTATAGTTACAGGCATCAGTTTTGCTACCTTTTTTGTGGAGAGGAATAATAAAGGATTCCTTCCAAATAAGGGGAAATTCGGAGGTTTCTAAAGATAAGGTAAAAAATTTTAGAAGGGGGTTGCACAGAGCTTCCGCGCAATACCTGAGCACGCAGCCTGGTATTCCATTGGGACCCGGTGAATATACTGGCTTAACGCGTTGAAGATCCAGACTTAGGGAGCTTTCGTTTAAGATAGGCCTGAAGATTACGTTTGAACAGGGCATAGAGTAAGCATATGTCTGGGTAAATTGGTTGAGGGAGAATAAGTAGTTTTAAAAAACTCCGCAAATAGATCGGCAATAGCCGGATCTGAGTTTGCTAAAGAGTTATTAAATGAAAGCGAGGAGGGATACAAATTTGGTTTACGCTTAGTGTTTACAAAATTATAAAACTGTTTCGGGTTCTGCGCAAACTGAACCCTACAACGAGTCAGAAAATTTTTATAATACTGAGCGTTGAGCACGGTAAATTTAGACCGAGCACTTATATATTTAGATAGAGCCGTAGAGCCAGCGAGTTTATATTTATTATAAGGCCTAGACTTAAAATTTTTTAGGCGTGTCAGCTCTTTACTAAACCAAGGTGGTTTACTAGAGACCAACGGATAGGTCATCGGAACACAAGATAAAAAGAAGGAGTTCATGGCACTGTAAAAAATGTCCACGGCAGCTGCCATGGCTGTGCACATGTACAAATTTTACCAATTAAATTCCGCTACTAACGTGTTAAGCTTGTGAAAGTCAGCTTTACGAAAACAGCGAACTTTATCGACTAATCGATCAGACTTCACCTTTACAACACTGCCCGTATCGATAGTCACATCGAAAGTAGGATGGTAAGTATCTTCAGGCAGCGTCAGTGGAGAGACTCTATTTAAGTTTACACCTTCAGGATCAGAGACAAAGCAGAGATCTAGTAGGCGGTTTAAAGAATTAAAGACATGGTTAACTTGAGACATAGATAAGTCAAGCATGCCATCTATAAGGTCATGCTGTGCCGCTGTCTGAAGGACATTTGACACACCATCTGATGACCAACGCGCTCCAGGAATATTGAAGTCCCCTAAAGTCACTAGTTGGTCTCTATCTGAAAGTCTATTGGAAACGACTTGAGTTGCCGAAAGGTGTTTCCAATAGATAGGCTCTTCAGCAGGGACATAAGAGCATATATATAAAACTACGTGGAAACGATAGTTTTACACAAATGAACTCACAGTCGGTCAAATCGTCTAGAACTACCAGCTCAGAGATAAGGGAAGAGTCAACGGCAATTAAGACTCCACCTCCTCGCTGGGAAAGACGGTCCAATCTATAAATTGTGTACTTACCCGGAAAAATTTCGGAGCTGAGTATCTACCGGCGTTAAGCAGGTTTCAGTAAGCCTCAAGTATTCTGATAGGTAAGTAGGAGGTAAGTATTTAGTTTTTTGCAGCTGAAGTAGAGGAAAAGTTCGCATTGTTCTTAATGGTACTCCCACAGGCCGTTTTTTATTTTTTTTTTTTGCCTCGTATGCTGTAACTATGACGTGCTCGGGCCAGAAGTCACCAGAGCAAATCATGTCGAAGAACTTGAGCGGGACACTTATCTTGAAAGATGAGATGTCCCTGGCGTAAGAAAATGTAAACTTTTCCACCTTTATATTTTCGGCTTGTGTTTTGCCGTATATATAGGCAAGTACATCTTCACATGCGAGATCAGGGGCAAGCCGTGAAACAAATATTGTTTTCGATGGTGGAACAGCAGTGAGGGTCTTTGGTAAAGCCAAGTTACCAACTACGGCCGGAAATCCGAGCCTTATTTGACCCTGGGTATTTTTTATTATGGAAGTCTGCGGAGTCAAGGGTAGGGACACCGCAGCGGACTCAGCAGACTCAACCGATGTTACTGGAGCTCTCGCCAATTCCACCCCGGCATCTAATACTGTGTCCGATCGCAAAACCCTTGGAGAAGGTATTGCGGTCGGGGACTGTGCTGAAGGGATGTGCCAGATCGTGGGTTGCTGGTATTCACACAGTTGCTGCCGACCAGCAGTCGATTTTTGCGCTTTGGAGACTCGTTTAACAGCTTCAGACTATTAAACTGAATGTCTAAGGCGGAGAACAAATCATTCGCTTCGCGAAACTTGACCATAAGTTCTTTTAAACCGCTTCTGGTCTGGCGCACGAGGGCTTCCATTTCCTTCTCAACCTCACGACAGGCCGGACAACAATAATGCAAACCGTATTTAGCGGTACAACCATCCGCGACACGTCCCGAAACCTCCGCGCATTTAGCGCGCACGACCGCATCGCAAAGATAGCAATATAGACAAGGGTCTTTTTCAAAAATTTCTTTTTGGCAGCCTTTGATAACACAGAAAAAATTCACCGACATTTCACAAACCAATGACCACTGTGCGGGAGAACGAATCCGTAAATACGGTGAGCAGAAGTGTTAAAGGGAGAGAGCAAGAACGATGGCAAGAGAGGGATACGGAACTTAAGCGGGGATAAACGGGATAGGCACAAAAGAGAAGCAAGAAAACCGTCTTAGCACAAAACTAAAAGTGATCTGGCGCCAGCCAGATGTTCGGTGCTCGCGATCAGCGAACCGTGAAGTTTTACAAAAAAAACGACACTGACTTTTGGCGCAGGTAGCAAGCACAACGCCGCGGTCTCGAGTTTGCAACAACACAACCCAAGCGACCGAACTCGCACATCGTACCAAAAACAAGAACAATTTTAAAGGGAACTGCGCGGCTTGTTGTTTTTTTTTTTTCTGGCCGAGCTACCAAACCGTTAGGTCTCGTGCCCGTCTCTGATTTACACAGGAAGAGCATGCACACGCGGCAGGAAACGGTAAATGATTTTTATTTATTTAAGTAAACAAATTAAAAGAAACCCCTGTGGTTTAAAATGCAAAAAAATACAAATTCGAAGCGCAAAACAAAAACACGACCGTTCGCTATGAAGTGCAAAGACGTATGACTTATGACTTTTTTGGCGAAAAAACCCGCGTTTGCTATTTGCCGTAGCGCCTCCAGCTTTAAATTAGCCGACTGTGGACACAATAGAGCTCGTTATTCGGACATCTGAAAGGAACAATTAATTGTATTTATTCATTATACCTTCTGTTTAGAAAATATTGAAATATAGAACATTTTTTAAGTTTTGAATGAAAATGGTAGTTTTTGGTGAAAACCCAATCGGTAGATTTTTGTTAAAATTTAAATTCCGCGCCTTCTGATTGTTAGTTAACATAACAACTGTTATACTGATTCTGCTAGCTCGAACGAACAAATGCGTAGTAGATAGAATAAGAAAGGGACTTAAAGTTATAACGCCACGAGAAAAAGGCTAGTGAGGATAACGAAGCTACGAATTATTATTAAAATTTATACAATTATACTGGCACCATCCGACTTATTGTTTATACTGAAGAAAAAAAAGCTCTTGTTTTAACAGGTAGATTTCAGCAAATAGGTTTTTACCAGGCCGTAAATAATGAGAACAGGGAACAACTTTAAGTTAATAAATCAACCATTTAGAATCTTAGAACAAAAAGGATTCTATCGTGTGAATCCTTGTTAGATAGTCTATCTTTTCCCGAGATGATTTGTATATTTAGGTGTTTACGCTATTAATCAAAAATATATATATTTTTGCTCAAAAATAATAAATTTTATTGATTTAAAAAATAGAACTCAATTTTAATCTTATTAATGAGCACAAAAATACTAAATACCAAAAATAAAAAAGAAATTATTATGATTACTGTCTCTGGTTTTTAGTTTTAGCCCCAGATAAATAACAAAAGTTATATTTATAAATATTTATCCATTTGAGTCCAAATAGAAGAACGTTCAATTCAGAATATAATAGTTTTTGATTCATTCCGATATCTTGCATAGTTTTTTCTGAAAAATGTTGACGCGCAAACATTTTCATTTGTATACCTCACGTTTATAATTGATTTGAGGCACTTAAGAGTTAGATTAAAAAGAAAAAAAACACAATATTCACAACATAGGCTCCAAATAAAAAACTGATATACTTAACGGAAAAAAATTTGGCCCAAAACTTTATGCCTCTTAAGTTGGATATAAAATAATGTTTAAAAATAAGTGGTTTGTTTAGTTGGCAGATCTGGTCTATTCGTCTTAGCACTCTCATAATAAAAACCCATTAAACTTACGACGGTATGGATCGTCCATTAACTTAAAAAAACGAACAAATTCAAAGTAAGTTTATTAATTGATGAATCTGACAATATTGTGTATAAATGGGTCAATGTTAAGAAAAGCTGAATATGGGATACTCCAATAAAGAAGATATATTTAGTTATATACTCAACTACGATTATTTAAGTATTTCTTAATTTGAAAAATATTAAATATATTCTTATACGGCATCAGCTGGACTTTGGAATTCAGACAAGGCATGTATAGGGTTCTGAACTTTTTTTTGTGAACCCTTGCGTACTTTTGCTCGAACTTCTTCAGGTTTTTCCGGTCTGACTAAAGGTTTCTTCTCTGGAGCTTTCATTTTCCATACGACGATCGGAGACTGAAAAAAAGTGTAATTTATAAGTTTGTATTTTTCCATCGTCTAACATAAACTTACAGAAACAGTTCCTTGCCTAGTATATTTTGTGGATGCCACATATGAGTATTTAACAGTAAGCACTACGGCATTCATTAAATTTTTAGCTGCTTGAATCAAAGAAGTGGCACTATCCAACTATAAGAAAATGGTATTATTAGTTATTACCGATAAAATTTATTTCTTACCCCAGAAACTATAAGTTCGCCACTTATATTTTGTACGTCAGCTTTAACTTTTGAAGTTATTTGAATTTGGTGACAATATAGAGCAATCCTTTGCAGATAAGCCAATAAGTCCTTCTTCGTACTACTTTCTGGACACTGCTCCGCTATCTCTCTAGTAAGTTTATCCAGTTTTGTACCTGCTTCTGAAATTTTTTTAGCTGCATTGATAACATCCATTGTGGTTTTTAACGGCCCTCGACCTCTGAAATAAAAAGGGTACAAAGTACACATTAATTACGACTTACGGATCAAGTAAATATGTGCATGCATTAGTTTACATAAAACCATAGCCATAGAGAAACAACTTTATAAAGTTATAACTTAAATAGTAAACTATTTTTTCTTTTAATGTAAATTTGGGCCATTAATCGACAAAAAGAAGGGAAGTCTCAGCATACGTGTTGAAGCTACACACTAACTATACAGTCGTCCGTCCAGCTATTTTACTATTGTATAACTCGTAATACTACAATTCCATTTACCTATCTTTAATACACAATGTACTACTGTTACTAAATTTTCTTAATTTAAGTAGCAAAAATTAATCTAATTCATTTCAATTTTTTTTTTCTTTCAAATTTACATATTACCTTACATGACATCTCAATTAAATTTTGTCTCAATTTAATGTTACTTAAAACCGTCGGGTCAAATCGCCTGCGCCACATCATCAAACTTCAGTATATTTCGACTGTATCTATACCACACTATAGTCCACTTCAACTCTCTTCTCATCAATACCACAAGCTCAATAGCTCAATTTCAAAACTATCGAAATTATATTCAGTATCAGATACAGCACAATCTGCTGTAGATTATCCCTGGGCGAAGATATTCTTAAGGGGTCATCCCATTTGGCCTGCTCTGGACCTGAAGGGTCAAAAAATATACTTTGGAGTGATGAAACAATAATAAATCTTTTTAAAAACAATTGGGGACGTTTCGTATGACAAGCCAAGGACAAAGAATTCGACTCCCGGTACGTTAAAATTGCAGTTAAGCACGGAGGCGGTCTAGGGCAACTCTCCTTGAAGTGGCATTAGGCAGATACATTCGATACATGGTCCTATGCCCTAATTCGATTATTAATCTATTCTCACTGACACCATGCAACCTTAAGCTAAGGAAAAGATGCCTTTGTTATGGGTTTTTTCAGGATAACAATCCAAACTACACCTCAAAGGTCGACAAGGTCTGGTTTAAAGACGACAAAGTAACCGATATGAGTCTGTCAAGTCAGTCTCCAGTCAGTCTCTTCAACCCAATCGAAACTTGGCGTGGAAACTTGAAACGTCATATTAAAACCAAAAAATGTTTAAATTGTGAAGATTTATGGAGATTTGTTGAAAGAATCTGGTCTGAGAATTTAGTAGAAACTTGCCAAAAACTTGTTGCTAGTATGCCTAAAAAAATTGCGAAAGAAGTTCAAAATAAGGGTGGTTATACCCGATATTTCGAAATGGCAAGGGGATCACTTTTTTTACGAATTAGACGTTTTATTGAGAATTCTATTTAACGGGGCTCAATAATGAAAAAGTCGAATAAACGGGGTTTTTACATTTCACATCATGTTTACATATGGGTGATTCTCTGAAAACAACAACCACGGCCAAAAAATTAAAAGTTCTCTAAAATTTTATTTTTCAACATAGTAACTTTAGGAAGTGTTCCAATAGATCACATTTTCAAGCCTTTAACGTATTTTAAAAAAGATTTCGAAATATTCGCATGCATTTTTGCGTAAATGCGATTTTTCATCATTTTGATGAAAAACATCATAAAAAAGAGCTTGTTTTGTTTTGATAAAAACACCTAAAACAAAGGCATTATGCTTTAAGTTTGGTTTCCTAACATCACAAGAAGAATGCAAAATGTCGAAATAAAACGGATATAGGCTCTTCTAATTTACTTAAATATCAAAAAACAACATCCAAAGTATGATGGAACAAAGTGTTGCGTGCGACATGTCGCGTGCGACATCAATAAAAATTCAACTTAAAAAAAAACTTCTTCATATTTTAAGGTCAAACTAAAAATAAATTGAAGACAACATTATGCATAATACATTAAAATTAATTGCACTAAAATCTCCCATCAGGTTTTGCTGAGATCAGTGTTTGAACGCCTTTTTAAAAAAGTGACTTCTGTTTTTGGCGCGTGCGAATTCCATACATTTTGGTAAATTTCTCGAAAACGAAAAATTTTACAAAATCGATCCTAACACCAATTATAGAGCTTACTAAGAGCTATAATTTTCAAATTTTGTAAAATTAAAATAATGTCTTAGAACATATTTTATTACAGTTTGAATGCGTACAAATGTCGCGTGCGACATCAGAGAATTGCCCATATGTATTTAACTTTATTAAAATTAAACAAACATTATAAGTATGTACATTCATTTGTACGTTTTTCAAATTAAAGGAAAATTAAACAATAATATAAAATTATAATAACAAAAAATTAAACAATAAAGCAGAAACAATAAATTATAAAAACCAATAATTCAAGTTTTAAAATAATTGGTAATTTTTGATTGCTGGGTGTGTTTTTTTTTTTTCCATTGCATTTTCTAAACTAATTAGGTTGTCGAAGACCCTATTGATAACGTCTTATGCGCACGTTTTTGTGACATTTTCACAAAACGATGTTACTCATCGAAAAAAATCAGCAAACTAAACGAAAACAGAGAGAGAAACAAACAATTTATAATGTATAGCGACATAAAGGCGGCATAGCTGCCTGCAAAATCTAACGGTGCTTCAACTAAAATTTCACATCGCATTACGATTTATAAGAGGTTACGAAACAAAATTACGCTTTATAAGAGGTTCAATATTCTTTGGAATTTTTACGAATTAACGAGTTTTTTTTTTTCAAGGGGACAGAATTTTGTACGAATTATCGAGATTTTCGATTTACCGGGGTACGAATTATCGGGATTCGCTGTATAAGTTTACTAATAATAAGAACAAACTGCAAAATATTTGCGACGTTTCGAATTCTAGGCTAAGAAGAATTGTTGTACTTATTATTTTGGCCAACCCAATTTTGGGTTTTTTGATAAAATCGGTCACTGTCTTTAAATTTGAAATGAAGAATACTTTTGATATATATTTTTATTATCTAGGATACGCCCGAAAGCTAAAATAAATTAAATTTTTCCATTAGGTTTATTAAAAAAAGTTTTATGAGGCTTAAAATTGACCTCTTGCGTGTGTACTTATTTCTTTGACCACTAGTGTATACTGAGACGTATTGAACACTGCAGCATACCAGAATTTGGACTCGAAGTGACTCAGACGGTCACAGATCAACGTAAATTTTTTAAAATGGAAAGTCATTCTGGAGATGATTTTTCAAAAATTGACTGTCTGTATATAAATATAAATAATAGTAATATATACTCGCGAAAATTGTATTGGTTAATTTAACTGCTTAATTGCGGATAATATCGAATTAACTTAGTAATATTCGTTCAGTGGAAAAACATATACGGTCACACTAGTGCTGATATGAATGGGCATGTAATTTTGTAACTGAGTAAGTTAATTGAAATTAAAACAAAAAAAATTTTGTAGTTATTTTATGTATGTGGGTTTATCTGGTTGGGTTTTTATGCGACGTGCGTCGCAAACAATAAGAATATGAAAGGAATTCATATTATATAATAAATGGATAGATAATTAATGATCCATTTGCAATACGACGTATACAAACTTCGGCGTGCCAAAGTTAGCTTCCTTTCTGGTTATTCTTATAGTGATAGTAAGAAGACTATCTGCAAAGTTTCATTCAGATAGATTCATCACTGAGAGAATAAACTACGTATTTACATACTGGGGGCAGCCAAAAACAAAAGTTTCTTTAAAATGATTTTTTTCTACTTAGTTACATAAATAAATGTTCAAACTGATCTAATTTAAAAAGACTTTAGCATAATCTATTTTTCATGTTTTTTGATGAAAAACGTAATAATGGGACTGTTTTATTTTGATAAAAAATTTTAAAAAAGAAGCAATAAGCTTCAACAACGTTTGATTTCCAATATCACTAAAAGAATGCGAAGAGTCCAAATAATACGGATATATGCTCTTCTAGTTTACATTAATAGTATAGATCGCGATGCGTGTATTTTAGAAATATTTTCCAACCGACAAGTCCTAAAAGATTCCCTTTTAGAACACAAATAGTACTGGTAAAATGCAATGATCGTGTAAAACAAATGTCTATAAAAAATGTATTTTAGTTTAATTTTTTTTTTTACTTTTCACCGTACGAACGTACCGATCGCTATCCGGAATATGCCCATATATATTTATAATACCTAAAATGTTAATGATTAAAACATTTTACCTGGTAAAATCAGTCATTTCCATCATAATCATACACATATGTTTGGCTAGGAAAATAATGTCATTTCCAGTATCATCCCATTTAGCTACTTCTGAATCAAAAGTTAGTTTCTCTTTGCGGAACAACTCAACCTGTTGAGCAATTTTTTGCTTGTCTTCTTCCGTCATTTTTCGCATTGCTTCCTGAAAAACAATTTTGTAGATCTTGATTTTGTTTTTAATTTTATGACACTCACTCTGGCTGTACATATACCGCTTATATCCGGATATTCATCAACTGTTTGATCACCAGTATGAGCACTTGCTAAAAATAAATCCAATATATAAAATTAATTATATAAACGCTTTTAATATTTAGTACTGCTAACGTGCGTCAGCGCCACTCATCCTTTCAGCTCGCTGGATTTTCCAGAGTATTTAAATGATTGAATTTTGACTGCTGCGGTTTTAGTCGTTTGACGAGTGAACAATCGCCAAGTACTAACATATCGAAAATTCGCTCTCACAATTGTGGCAGCGGACAAATTCCATAAAAAAAAGCTACAAAAAAGGAGAAGAGATTTTCTGCTTCGTCGTTTTTGCGGCAGCAGAAAAAATTTTAGCTACGAAAATGTTGCGAAACAGCTGAGATTGTGCTGTCAGAATAAATGAAATTTATTATTCTTACAGGCCATATGAAGAAAATTTAACAAATTAAATTCTAGACGGCAGGAATATGTGAAGTCAATTAAAGGCTGTAGTGACAAAGTCTATTAATTGACATTTAATTCGCATAAGACTTTCTAAATGCGGAAATTATTTGTTATTGTGCGGCGTCGGCAATGGTTCCTTCGGTTATTTGCCTTCAGCTCTATAGCGGCGAATACATCAATAAATAGTATTCTAATTTCCAATCCGTAAACAAACTTAATCAAATGAAAAAAATAGGGATGTTAACATTTTAATTTCACTTTTTAACATGTTATACAAAAAACAGCTGTTCTTCATATGGCCACTGGTTACCGAGCAAAATTTCGGTATTTTAGAACTATGCTTAAGTGCTAAATTTGTGTCACATTAAAAAAAACTACAGTATTTTTTAAAAGAGCTAACTGATATAACAAGTTTGAATGCTCCTGCACTTGCTCACATATCTCTGGATACACTATTAACACATTTAACATATTTACACATTTCTGGCTTTGACGTTGACTTTTTCAGAAACTATTATACATACCAAGAAAATCTTGTTTGCCATCTTATGAATTGGGAAAATGTCTTTCAGATCCATTTTAATTTTTGATCAAATACTTAAATACTTATAAATTTTTTAACTAAAGTATTTCAAATCATACATTCGCAAACGTCTGGATACACAAGTATTCTTAGCTTTAGTAGCTAGTCCGTAGATTGAGGAGGCGTTTTCAGCTGTTTTCTGACATTGAGCCAGGATTTGAATTGAATTTTTTCATTAAGTTTATTAAAAAAAGTTTTACCGGGCTTGAAACAGACCTCTTGCGTGTGTACTTATTTCTTAGACCACTAGTGTATATTTGATCTAAAATTGAAAAAATATATGGGCAATTCTCTGATGTCGCACGCGACATTTGTACGCATTCAAACTGTAATAAAACATGTTCTAAGACTTTATTTTAATTCTTCAAAATTTTAAACTTATAGCTCTTGGTAAGCTCTATAATTGATGATAAGATGGATTTTGGACAATTTTTCGTTTTCGAGAAATTTACCGAAATGTACGAAATTTGCACGCGACAAAAACAGAAGTCACTTTTTTAAAAACCCGTTCAAACACTGATCTCAGCCAAACCTGTTGAGAGATTTAAGTGAAATTAAATTTAATGTATTATGCATAATGTTGTCTTCAATTTATTTTTAGTTTGACCTTAAAATATGAAGAAGTTTTTTTTAAGTTGAATTTTTATTGATGTCGCACGCGACATGTCGCACGCAACACTTTGTTCCATCATACTTTGGATGTTGTTTTTTGATATTTAAGTAAATTAGAAGAGCCTATATCCGTTTTATTTCGACATTTTGCATTCTTCTTGTGATGTTAGGAAACCAAACTTAAAGCATAATGCCTTTGTTTTAGGTGTTTTTATCAAAATAAAACAAGCTCTTTTTTATGATGTTTTTCATCAAAATGATGAAAAATCGCATTTACGCAAAAATGCACGTGAATATTTCGAAATATTTTTTAGAATAGGTTAAAGGCTTGAAAATGTGATCTATTGGAACACTTCCTAAAGTTACTATGTTAACAAAAAAAATTTTAGAGAACTTTTAATTTTTTGGCCGTGGTTGTTGTTTTCAGAGAATCACCCATATATAAATCCGAAATAAATTTTCCCAATTCATAAGATGGCTAAAAAATTATAAATTTAACGTAAAATTTAGAAAATTTAAAAAATTTATAAATGTGTTTTTCCCAGGTCTATTATATAGAGATATGCGAGCAAGTTTATAAATAAAATCATAACTGGAAACAACCAATAACAATAAAAACAATTTAAATTTATAAAGAAAGAAATTTTGGCACCTCGAATTCTGTATACCCTTGCAGTTCGCAACTGCATCATTATGCATTAATTCATTTTTGTAAAAATAAAGGAAAACTAAAATACCTATTATTTTTACAGCTCAAAAGGCGAAATTCTATATTCAGACAAAACGGTTTTATCTCATTTCTACAGAAATATTCAACGCGGAACAAACTTAAAAGTTCTTTATAATTTTAAATATTTTTAGGGACCGTAATCATTATGTGTTATCATTATCACGTGTTAATGATTACACATTGATTCGAATTTTTATACCCTTGCAGGGTATTATAATTTCAGTCAGGAGTTTGCAATGCAGTGAAGGAAGCATTTCCGACCATATAAAGTATATATATTCTTGATCAGCATCAACAGCCGAGTCGATCTAGCCATGTCCGCCTGTCCGTCTGTCCGATTATACGCAAACAAGTCTCTCAGTTTTAAAGCTATCTGAATAAAACTTTGCAGTTAGTTTTCTATATACTCTCACTCGTACATAAGTCGGAACGAGCCGGATCGGTCAACTATATCATATAGCTGTCATACAACCGATCCGTTAATTTGTTGAAAAAAAATTATAACTTCACTGTTTTTTAACATATCTTGATCAACTCTCGGTTATAAGCTTTATATATTAATTCAGATTTTTAGATTTAATTTTATAAAAATCGGACTACTATATCATATAGCTGCCATAGGAACGGTCGTGAAATTTTCAGAAAAAAAATTATAACTTTGTCAGTTTTTAACATAATGTCGTCTTCTACTTTGAGATACAAGTGTTTCATATTTTTTAGAATTTTGTTGTAAATTTCATAAGAATCGGACAAATAAATGTAAAAAAAAATGTAAAAATGTAAAGATTTTATGAATATGAAAGTAGTTCATATTATTTATATTGGGATAGATTATAATTGATACAATTGGAATCTGCAAGGGTATACAAACTTCGGCGTGCCGAAGTTAGCTTCCTTTCTTGTTTATCATTAATAATGATTAAAATTAATTTATATTATATAAAACAATAATATTTATTTTTGGGCCAAAAAAAAAAAAAAAATATTTTTCATTTTTTTCTCAAAATAAAATTCTACTTAAATTATAAGTAGGTTATGTTTGTAGAACACAATTGATCCTTCAGATGTCCTTTGTAAGGATATGCTACAAACTTTTCAAAAAAGCAGGAACTTGTAAGTAAAGGAGACTTTTATTTTGAAAAAAAAAAAAAAAAAAAAAAAAAAATCAAAAATAATAATTTTTGTTAAATTTTATTTTTTAGCTCAAAAATAATGATTGGTAAAATATATATTTTATTCGTTATTATTGATGAATATCGTAAAAATCAAAGTATAAAAATCATCTCTGAAATGGATAGAATATCCAACAAGGACCCACGCGATATTATATTATTTGTTATTAGTGGATTCTAAGTGGTTGATTTGTTTTTTTAAATATTTTCCGGATTTTTTTTTAATATAGTCACAATAAGAAATGTTTCGAATGATCGAATTTGAAAAAATTTGGCATATATGCTAAACATTTTTCAAAATATTGAAATGTATATTCTCGAATTATAATCTATCCCTATCTAATAGAAAATTAATATATCATATATCGTTTGTATATGAAATAGTTGTCCGATTTTAATGACATTTAAAACGAAATTCTGAAATAATATGGAATACTTGTATCTCAAAGTAGAAGAAGTTATGTTGAAAACTGACAAAGTTATAATTTTTTTTCTAAAAATTTCCCGACCGTTTCAATGGCAGCTATATGATATAGTAGTCCGATTGTAATAAAATGAAATCCAAATATTTCAAATCGATCGGCCCAGTATATTTTCAGTTATCGTGTACATCGAATTGGAAACTGATTTTTCAGGAAAGCGTTTCAAGGTTTTGCACTTCGCGCAAATCTTATGTAGAAAGCTTTGGTTAATCCTATACAAATTTTTTTATGACGGAAGTGTTCTTCATATTTCATTTGAACTTTGTTTTGCGAATGTTCCCTTTAATAAATGTGAATTTTTAACCCCGACCAGTGCAACAATTTAGCTGACCGGGGCGTTTGCGGTATGTCCTTGTGGTTGGTGAGAGGTGGCATGTGAACTTCCCCCCCCCCCAGTCCGAAGAGGAGACCATAGGGGAGGAATGGCCTGATCGGAGAAGGGTGACTCGGCGATGTTGTTGTTGTACGTCACAAACTCTGATGATATTTTGCATTTAACAATTTGTATCAAAAATTGATATGGGTGATTCTCTGAAAACAGCAACCACAGCCAAAAAACTAAAAGTTCTCTAAAATGATTTTTGTCAACATAGTAACTTTAGGAAATGTTCCAATAGATCAAATTTTAAAGCCTTTAACGTATTCTAAAAAAGATTTCGAAATATTCGTATGCATTTTCGCGTAAATGCGATTTTTCATCATTTTGATGAAAAACATCATAAAAAAGAGCTTGTTTTATTTTAATAAAAACACCTAAAAACAAAGGCATTATGCTTAAACTTTGGTTTCCTAACATCACAAGAAGAACGCAAAAAGTAGAAATAAAACGGATATAGGCTCTTCTAATTTACTTAAATATTAAAAAACAACATGCAAAGTATGATGGAACAAAGTGTCGCGTGCGACATCGATAAAAATTCAACTAAAAAAAAAACTACTTCATATTTTAAGGTCAAACTAAAAATAAATTAAAGACAACATTATGCATAATACATTAAAATTAATTTCTTTAAAATCTCTCATCAGGTTTGGCTGCGATCAGTGTTTGAACGGGTTTTTAAAAAAGTGACTTCTGTTTTTGTCGCGTGCGAATTCAATACATTTTGGTAAATTTCTCGAAAACGAAAAATTTTCCAAAATCGATCTTATCATCAATTTTAAAGCTTACCAAGAGCTATAAGTTTCAAATTTTGTAAAATTAAAATACAGACTAAGAAATTTTTTTTTTTCAGTTTGAATGTGTACAAATGTCGCGTGCGTCATCAGAGAATTGCCCATATTTTAATGTTAAACATGAAGTTGTACTGTATTATATAATTTATAAATGTGTTAATCTACTAATGTCAATGTTACATTTTGTTTACTCTTTTACAATTATTAACAATTAATGGATAATATTTAGTTTACTGTTTAAGGGCTATTAACTACGTTGTTTACATAATCAGCTAGTGTATCTATATTGTGTTCCTGGTAGATCTTTGAAATTCGGTTTAGATATTTTTAGTTCCACTAATATGTATGTTTTGTCCGTCGTTGTCATATATAAAAATATTTATTAGTTTTTTTTAACAAAAGGACTTTAAAATATGCATCCACAAAAGTTTTTGCAATTCATATGATCGTAAAAAAAAAATTAAAAAATGCAACGAAAAATCCAGAAATGTGTTTTTTTCCAGGTGTGTCCAGAGATATGTGAGCAAGTGTATCTATTTTGACTTTTAACTATTTGATTCTATTTTGTTGGACTTCCAATGATACCTTCAAGTGTTGGGCGATTATTGGAACGATTCTAAAGCTACGGATTGAAATATGTGAAGAATTGTGTGTCGTTGTTGGTATTAATTGCTTAAGCTGGGTATCCGGTATTTGCAAATTTCTGAACTGTTTTTCTATTTTTTTTGTTAAAATATTTTTTGACTTTTAGTTGTTTAAAAGGTGACGCCTTTGTCTCTACCTACTTTGTGTTGTAAATCTCGATGTAAACTTGTTTCTATGGTTTTCTTTTCTAAATACCGTATAATTACTCTTGACCTGGACTAGTGTCTCTCCGTCCTTGTTTAATTTAGCCAATTTTCCCGTTTAAATGTTCCTGTACCTTTGGGTATATGTCTTATCAAAATTCGATTTACTTTTTAAGGTAGTCATGGTGATTGTCGAATGTTATTGTTTTGATGAATATGGTGGAATGGTGGATTAAGGTGGAATACAGAGTTTCGACCGAAGCGTTGCTCGTTGATTGTTTGAATAAAGTTGTCTGAGCTGTTATTTGGAATTGGGTTAAGAAGTCGTTGAACAGACTGCCCGAAAATTCGCGCCCTGGTCGAAAATTATTTTTGGTGAGCCGTAGGGACTTACGAACTGTAATAGGGCACCGGCGATTTTTATGGAACTCCTAATGCTGAAGGGGTAGGCTTGCGCTTGTTACGACCTGCTTTTCTGATGGGGCAAGGCCGGCTAGCCAGTCGTCCCTGGCAGGGATTTTTCCCCGTCTGCCCACAGGTCGCACCATCCTTCCAGCTGATCTGGAATTTCATAACAAATTTTCGGACAACGAGGCTTAATATTCTTTGGGGCGAGGCTGGTGTTTGCCCTAGAAGCACCCTCCCTTCCTGAGATCTTGCTTTCCTCCACGTCAACGGCTCATTTTATTCCCCTTTACCCCCCCCCCCCACAATTAAGGAACGATTAACACTTCATCATCATAAAAAATTCCATTCATGATTTTATTTGAACTAATTAACAAATTCGCATTTCAAAAATTCTCTTTCAGATGATGTACCCTTGGACCAAAGCAATCAACATAAATAATATTCAGCAAGAGCAAAGAAAACAAAACGGCAACAAGGACGAGAAATTTTGCACGGTTATGTAAACAATTTTAATGTTTGTTTAACGGAAAAAAACCCCATTCTTTTTGCTGCAGCATTCACCTACCTATATGGAGCTCCAAAAAGGATCAGGGGCTGAGAATAGAAATAGCGTCAGGAATATTACGGCGAAACCATACCCCTACCAAGTCAACGTCTTAGCCTTAATATAGTTTTAAACGTTGCTTATTTATAAATTGCTTGGACTCGGATTCACCAGTTACATGCTCAAATTTGTTTTATATATTTGTAGGGTTATAACTTTGAGTTCCCACAAATGTTTCTTTATTATAATTAACTGGATTTCTTGGCGGTTAAACCCTTAACATATATTTCGCGCTTAACTAATTCACTTTCGACTTGTTAACTTCAATTTCCTCTTCAATGTGTCTGCCTCTCATAAAGTATATTATCTCGAATCTTAATACTACTTTTACATTTTATACTAGACATTAAGAATATACTAAAATACATTAAGGATACTACTTCTATAAATATACCAATCCTACATTTATAGTTGATATTTTAATTTGTTTAGAATTGAAGTAATTTTAATATATTTAATCTGATTTTTTGTTATGTATGGCCTCTTCTGTTTGCTTCTTTTGAACTGTTTTGATTCTTTTGCCCTTTAAATAATTTTTTTTGTGTTTTAATGGCCTGCGTTTTAACCAATTAAATAAAAAATTTGTACACGCGGGCAAGATTAAGAAATTAAATAAATAAGCACTGGCACATACGATGATTAACAAATGGATAATTATACATATTAACAGAAAACTAAATAGGACAAATAATAATGTAGTGATTGAGTAAATAATTTCAATAAATAAAGAATTTAAATAAATAAATAAATATGGCGAATAATTATTTAATTTGCACGGTCCTTTGGTGCAAGTTTTTAGTTGGAACAATTATCCCGGGTCCGAGAAGGTAGTCCCGGGATCGAAATGTGCCTTCTGATACCCGAATCACATATTACATAAGGTTTTAAGTTCCAGTCGGAACGGACTAACTTTTTTTCTGCTTTTCCCTCCTCAGTTCGCTTCTAACCTTCAATATCCGGGTCGGGTCTTCTCCCTGGATTTCCTGTTAAATCAATCGTGATTATTTTGGAGCTTTCACCTCCCACACTTTCGACTCACGTTATTTTATTTCATTTCTATTCTCTCTCCCTTAATATCATAAAACACCTGTCCTCAAGAAAATACAACTGCAACACAGCCTCCCTCATCCAAATTGTTAACTCCCTCATCATATCCAAAATTGACTACTGCCTTCCCATATACGGGAAAGCTCCCTCCTCCATTTTAAACCGCCTAAAAACGCCTCAAAATGCCGCTATTAGAGCAGCTCTTGGGGCATTTAGAACAACCCCCACAAATAATCTCCTAATTGAAGCAAAAATCAATTCTCTTGAAAACAGATGCAAACTTTTAACCAGTAAACTCACAACAAAACTTATTCTCTCCCATGACTCTCCAATAGGCAAATTAGCCAAAACCACTAAAAGAAAATACAGATACCCTAGCACAATAGACAGAATCATCAACTCCTGCAAACATTTATCCCTTCCATTCTCCCCAACAAAAAACTTCTCTTCTAAAAAATACAATCCTGAATTAATTCTTAAAGCCACAAACACTACCCTTTCCCGATACAACAAAAACACTACTTCCCCTATAACCTTCCACCAACTGTTCCTTTCTATTAAAAACACCCTACACAATCACAAATTTATTTACACAGATGGCTCAAAAGCCAATGATATAGTGAGCTACAGTGTTACCAATAATTCTGACATTATCAAATCTGGACTTCTTCCCCACTACTCTTCCGTCCTCTCTAGCGAATTGATAGCCATACATGAAGCTGTAAAAATTTACTCAGTAACACCAGGCAAATTTGCTATATGCTCCGACTCCCTTTCCTCCATTAAATCTATTACAAATCCAAACAACTACTCATATTATCCCAACACAATAAGAAACATAATCACAAAACTCTATCCAAAAATTAAACTAATTTGGATCCCGAGCCACATCGGTATAGAAGGCAATGAGAGAGCAGACACTGCAGCAAAGAACGCACACAAATATCCCCTAACATTCACAGACAACTTCAACACCAAAGACATCGCTCAACACCTTAACAAATATTATACTGGCAAACTGGAAAAATTACAAAGACAAACTAACCATTGGTACAAACAGATTTCATTAAACACCCCAACAAATTTTTCTTTCAAATCCACAAACACTACCCTTTCCCGATACAACAAAAACACTACTTCCCCTATAACCTTCCACCAACTGTTCCTTTCTATTAAAAACACCCTACACAATCACAAATTTATTTACACAGATGGCTCAAAAGCCAA